>OY751418.1:76345-280264 GCA_963565655.1 Aleiodes testaceus | reverse complement strand
GCTCAGAAATGGATTTTCTCGACGGATGAGCACGAATTGGGACCAGGAGAATCAGATTCTGCAATAAAAAAAAAAGTGCTTTCAAAATTCAATAACTCCGAGAATAAGGCTCAGAAATGGATTTTCTCGACGGATGAGCACGAATTGGGACCAGGAGAATCAGATTCTGCAATAAAAAAAAAAGTGCTTTCAAAATTCAATAACTCCGAGAATAAGGCTCAGAAATGGATTTTCTCGACGGATGAGCACGAATTGGGACCAGGAAAATCAGATTCTGCAATAAAAAAAAAAGTGCTTTCAAAATTCAATAACTCCGAGAATAAGGCTCAGAAATGGATTTTCTCGACGGATGAGCACGAATTGGGACCAGGAGAATCAGATTCTGCAATAAAAAAAAAAGTGCTTTCAAAATTCAATAACTCCGAGAATAAGGCTCAGAAATGGATTTTCTCGACGGATGAGCACGAATTGGGACCAGGAGAATCAGATTCTGCAATAAAAAAAAAAGTGCTTTCAAAATTCAATAACTCCGAGAATAAGGCTCAGAAATGAATTTTCTCGACGGATGAGCACGAATTGGGACCAGGAGAATCAGATTCTGAAAAAAAAAAAATTTGCTTTCAAATCGATTTTGAAGGCAATTTTCTGAAAGTGCTCAGAAATGAATTTTCTCAACGGATGAGCACGAATTGGGACCAGGAGAATCAGATTCTGCAATAAAAAAAAAAGTGCTTTCAAAATCGAATAACTCCGAGAATAAGGCTCAGAAATGGATTTTCTCGACGGATGAGCACGAATTGGGACCAGGAGCGTCAGATTCTGCAATAAAAAAAAAAGTGCTTTCAAAATTCAATAACTCCGAGAATAAGGCTCAGAAATGGATTTTCTCGACGGATGAGCACGAATTGGGACCAGGAGAATCAGATTCTACAATAAAAAAAAAAGTGCTTTCAAAATTCAATAACTCCGAGAATAAGGCTCAGAAATGGATTTTCTCGACGGATGAGCACGAATTGGGACCAGGAGAATCAGATTCTGCAAAAAAAAAAAATTTGCTTTCAAAATTAATTTTGAAAGCAAATTTTTTTTTTTTGCAGAATCTGAATCCTTGGGTCCTAATTCGTGCTCATCCGTCGAGAAAATCCATTTCTGAGCACCTTTTCTTAAAGGTCCTCCGATTTCAGTTTTTTCAACGGATGAGCACGAATCACGACCCAAAGATTCCGATTCTGCAAAAAAAAAAAATTGCTTTCAAAATAAATTTTTTTCGAAACCACCGATGTTGGACCTCAGTAACGGGGGGGGGGGGGGGGTCAAAAAATTTTAAAAATTTCACAAAAAAATATAAAATTTTTAGAATACCCTCCCACCCTTCGTAGTCCTGTAGGAGGCTCCAGTGAGGAACACAAATCCCGAAACGAGCCAAAAATAACTCTAGAGATCTATAAAGACCTGTACAGGCTCATGAAGGCTCCTAGAATACGATACCGACCTCTAAAGGTCCACACAAACCTCTTGAAATCCACATGAACCTCTACAAGATCATTCTCGACGGATGAGCACGAATTGAGACCAGGAGAGTCAGATTCTGCAATAAAAAAAAAAGTGCTTTTGAAATCGAATAACTCTGAGAATAAGGCTCAGAAATGGATTTTCTCAACGGATGAGCACGAATTGGGACCAGGAGAGTGGGATTCTGCAATAAAAAAAAAAGTGCTTTTGAAATCGAATAACTCCGAGAATAAGGCTCAGAAATGGATTTTCTCGACGGATGAGCACGAATTGGGACCAGGAGAGTCAGATTCTGCAAAAAAAAAAAAAGTGCTTTTGAAATCGAATAACTCCGAAAATAAGGCTCAGAAATGGATTTTCTCGACGGATGAGCACGAATTGGGACCAGGAGAATCAGATTCTGCAAAAAAAAAAATTTGCTTTCGAAATCGATTTCGAAAGCAAATTTTTTTTTTTTGCAGAATCTGAATCCTTGGGTCCTAATTCGTGCTCATCCGTCGAGAAAATCCATTTCTGAGCACCTTTTCTTAAAGGTGCTCCGATTTCGGTTTTTTCAACGGATGAGCACGAATCACGACCCAAAGATTCCGATTCTGCAAAAAAAAAAAATTTGCTTTCGAAATAAATTTTTTCAAAATCACCGATGTAGGACCCCAGTAACGGGGGGGGGGGGGGGGTCAAAAAAATTTAAAAATTTCACAAAAAAATATAAAATTTTTAGAATACCCTCCCACCCTTCGTAGTCCTGTAGGAGGCTCCAGTGAGGAACACAAATCCCGAAACGAGCCAAAAATAACTCTAGAGATCTATAAAGACCTGTACAGGCTCATGAAGGCTCCTAGAATACGATACCGACCTCTAAAGGTCCACACAAACCTCTTGAAATCCACATGAACCTCTACAAGATCATTCTCGACGGATGAGCACGAATTGAGACCAGGAGAGTCAGATTCTGCAATAAAAAAAAAAGTGCTTTTGAAATCGAATAACTCTGAGAATAAGGCTCAGAAATGGATTTTCTCAACGGATGAGCACGAATTGGGACCAGGAGAGTGGGATTCTGCAATAAAAAAAAAAGTGCTTTTGAAATCGAATAACTCCGAGAATAAGGCTCAGAAATGGATTTTCTCGACGGACGAGCACGAATTGGGACCGGGAGAGTCAGATTCTGCAATAAAAAAAAAAGTGCTTTTGAAATCGAATAACTCTGGAAATAAGGCTCAGAAATGGATTTTCTCGACGGATGAGCACGAATTGGGACCAGGAGAGTCAGATTCTGCAATAAAAAAAAAAGTGCTTTTGAAATCGAATAACTCCGAAAATAAGGCTCAGAAATGGATTTTCTCGACGGATGAGCACGAATTGGGACCAGGAGAGTCAGATTCTGCAATAAAAAAAAAAATGCTTTTGAAATCGAATAACTCCGAAAATAAGGCTCAGAAATGGATTTTCTCGACGGATGAGCACGAATTGGGACCAGGAGAGTCAGATTCTGCAATAAAAAAAAAAGTGCTTTTGAAATCGAATAACTCCGAAACTAAGGCTCAGAAATGGATTTTCTCGACGGATGAGCACGAATTGGGACCAGGAGAATAAGATTCTGCAATAAAAAAAAAAGTGCTTTCAAAATTCAATAACTCCGAGAATAAGGCTCAGAAATGGATTTTCTCGACGGATGAGCACGAATTGGGACCAGGAGAATCAGATTCTGCAATAAAAAAAAAAGTGCTTTCAAAATTCAATAACTCCGAGAATAAGGCTCAGAAATGGATTTTCTCGACGGATGAGCACGAATTGGGACCAGGAGAATCAGATTCTGCAATAAAAAAAAAAGTGCTTTCAAAATTCAATAACTCCGAGAATAAGGCTCAGAAATGAATTTTCTCGACGGATGAGCACGAATTGGGACCAGGAGAATCAGATTCTGAAAAAAAAAAATTTGCTTTCAAAATCGATTTTGAAGGCAATTTTCTGAAAGTGCTCAGAAATGAATTTTCTCAACGGATGAGCACGAATTGGGACCAGGAGAATCAGATTCTGCAATAAAAAAAAAAGTGCTTTCAAAATCGAATAACTCCGAGAATAAGGCTCAGAAATGGATTTTCTCGACGGATGAGCACGAATTGGGACCAGGAGCGTCAGATTCTGCAATAAAAAAAAAAGTGCTTTCAAAATTCAATAACTCCGAGAATAAGGCTCAGAAATGGATTTTCTCGACGGATGAGCACGAATTGGGACCAGGAGAATCAGATTCTACAATAAAAAAAAAAGTGCTTTCAAAATTCAATAACTCCGAGAATAAGGCTCAGAAATGGATTTTCTCGACGGATGAGCACGAATTGGGACCAGGAGAATCAGATTCTGCAAAAAAAAAAAATTTGCTTTCAAAATTAATTTTGAAAGCAAATTTTTTTTTTTTGCAGAATCTGAATCCTTGGGTCCTAATTCGTGCTCATCCGTCGAGAAAATCCATTTCTGAGCACCTTTTCTTAAAGGTCCTCCGATTTCAGTTTTTTCAACGGATGAGCACGAATCACGACCCAAAGATTCCGATTCTGCAAAAAAAAAAAAATTGCTTTCAAAATAAATTTTTTTCGAAACCACCGATGTTGGACCTCAGTAACGGGGGGGGGGGGGGGGTCAAAAAATTTTAAAAATTTCACAAAAAAATATAAAATTTTTAGAATACCCTCCCACCCTTCGTAGTCCTGTAGGAGGCTCCAGTGAGGAACACAAATCCCGAAACGAGCCAAAAATAACTCTAGAGATCTATAAAGACCTGTACAGGCTCATGAAGGCTCCTAGAATACGATACCGACCTCTAAAGGTCCACACAAACCTCTTGAAATCCACATGAACCTCTACAAGATCATTCTCGACGGATGAGCACGAATTGAGACCAGGAGAGTCAGATTCTGCAATAAAAAAAAAAGTGCTTTTGAAATCGAATAACTCTGAGAATAAGGCTCAGAAATGGATTTTCTCAACGGATGAGCACGAATTGGGACCAGGAGAGTGGGATTCTGCAATAAAAAAAAAAGTGCTTTTGAAATCGAATAACTCCGAGAATAAGGCTCAGAAATGGATTTTCTCGACGGACGAGCACGAATTGGGACCGGGAGAGTCAGATTCTGCAATAAAAAAAAAAGTGCTTTTGAAATCGAATAACTCTGGAAATAAGGCTCAGAAATGGATTTTCTCGACGGATGAGCACGAATTGGGACCAGGAGAGTCAGATTCTGCAATAAAAAAAAAAGTGCTTTTGAAATCGAATAACTCCGAAAATAAGGCTCAGAAATGGATTTTCTCGACGGATGAGCACGAATTGGGACCAGGAGAGTCAGATTCTGCAATAAAAAAAAAAATGCTTTTGAAATCGAATAACTCCGAAAATAAGGCTCAGAAATGGATTTTCTCGACGGATGAGCACGAATTGGGACCAGGAGAGTCAGATTCTGCAATAAAAAAAAAAGTGCTTTTGAAATCGAATAACTCCGAAACTAAGGCTCAGAAATGGATTTTCTCGACGGATGAGCACGAATTGGGACCAGGAGAATCAGATTCTGCAATAAAAAAAAAAGTGCTTTCAAAATTCAATAACTCCGAGAATAAGGCTCAGAAATGGATTTTCTCGACGGATGAGCACGAATTGGGACCAGGAGAATCAGATTCTGCAATAAAAAAAAAAGTGCTTTCAAAATTCAATAACTCCGAGAATAAGGCTCAGAAATGGATTTTCTCGACGGATGAGCACGAATTGGGACCAGGAGAATCAGATTCTGCAATAAAAAAAAAAGTGCTTTCAAAATTCAATAACTCCGAGAATAAGGCTCAGAAATGAATTTTCTCGACGGATGAGCACGAATTGGGACCAGGAGAATCAGATTCTGAAAAAAAAAAATTTGCTTTCAAAATCGATTTTGAAGGCAATTTTCTGAAAGTGCTCAGAAATGAATTTTCTCAACGGATGAGCACGAATTGGGACCAGGAGAATCAGATTCTGCAATAAAAAAAAAAGTGCTTTCAAAATCGAATAACTCCGAGAATAAGGCTCAGAAATGGATTTTCTCGACGGATGAGCACGAATTGGGACCAGGAGCGTCAGATTCTGCAATAAAAAAAAAAGTGCTTTCAAAATTCAATAACTCCGAGAATAAGGCTCAGAAATGGATTTTCTCGACGGATGAGCACGAATTGGGACCAGGAGAATCAGATTCTACAATAAAAAAAAAAGTGCTTTCAAAATTCAATAACTCCGAGAATAAGGCTCAGAAATGGATTTTCTCGACGGATGAGCACGAATTGGGACCAGGAGAATCAGATTCTGCAAAAAAAAAAATTTGCTTTCAAAATTAATTTTGAAAGCAAATTTTTTTTTTTTGCAGAATCTGAATCCTTGGGTCCTAATTCGTGCTCATCCGTCGAGAAAATCCATTTCTGAGCACCTTTTCTTAAAGGTCCTCCGATTTCAGTTTTTTCAACGGATGAGCACGAATCACGACCCAAAGATTCCGATTCTGCAAAAAAAAAAAAATTGCTTTCAAAATAAATTTTTTTCGAAACCACCGATGTTGGACCTCAGTAACGGGGGGGGGGGGGGGGGGGGTCAAAAAATTTTAAAAATTTCACAAAAAAATATAAAATTTTTAGAATACCCTCCCACCCTTCGTAGTCCTGTAGGAGGCTCCAGTGAGGAACACAAATCCCGAAACGAGCCAAAAATAACTCTAGAGATCTATAAAGACCTGTACAGGCTCATGAAGGCTCCTAGAATACGATACCGACCTCTAAAGGTCCACACAAACCTCTTGAAATCCACATGAACCTCTACAAGATCATTCTCGACGGATGAGCACGAATTGAGACCAGGAGAGTCAGATTCTGCAATAAAAAAAAAAGTGCTTTTGAAATCGAATAACTCTGAGAATAAGGCTCAGAAATGGATTTTCTCAACGGATGAGCACGAATTGGGACCAGGAGAGTGGGATTCTGCAATAAAAAAAAAAGTGCTTTTGAAATCGAATAACTCCGAGAATAAGGCTCAGAAATGGATTTTCTCGACGGACGAGCACGAATTGGGACCGGGAGAGTCAGATTCTGCAATAAAAAAAAAAGTGCTTTTGAAATCGAATAACTCTGGAAATAAGGCTCAGAAATGGATTTTCTCGACGGATGAGCACGAATTGGGACCAGGAGAGTCAGATTCTGCAATAAAAAAAAAAGTGCTTTTGAAATCGAATAACTCCGAAAATAAGGCTCAGAAATGGATTTTCTCGACGGATGAGCACGAATTGGGACCAGGAGAGTCAGATTCTGCAATAAAAAAAAAAATGCTTTTGAAATCGAATAACTCCGAAAATAAGGCTCAGAAATGGATTTTCTCGACGGATGAGCACGAATTGGGACCAGGAGAGTCAGATTCTGCAATAAAAAAAAAGTGCTTTTGAAATCGAATAACTCCGAAACTAAGGCTCAGAAATGGATTTTCTCGACGGATGAGCACGAATTGGGACCAGGAGAATCAGATTCTGCAATAAAAAAAAAAGTGCTTTCAAAATTCAATAACTCCGAGAATAAGGCTCAGAAATGGATTTTCTCGACGGATGAGCACGAATTGGGACCAGGAGAATCAGATTCTGCAATAAAAAAAAAAGTGCTTTCAAAATTCAATAACTCCGAGAATAAGGCTCAGAAATGGATTTTCTCGACGGATGAGCACGAATTGGGACCAGGAGAATCAGATTCTGCAATAAAAAAAAAAGTGCTTTCAAAATTCAATAACTCCGAGAATAAGGCTCAGAAATGAATTTTCTCGACGGATGAGCACGAATTGGGACCAGGAGAATCAGATTCTGAAAAAAAAAAATTTGCTTTCAAAATCGATTTTGAAGGCAATTTTCTGAAAGTGCTCAGAAATGAATTTTCTCAACGGATGAGCACGAATTGGGACCAGGAGAATCAGATTCTGCAATAAAAAAAAAAGTGCTTTCAAAATCGAATAACTCCGAGAATAAGGCTCAGAAATGGATTTTCTCGACGGATGAGCACGAATTGGGACCAGGAGCGTCAGATTCTGCAATAAAAAAAAAAGTGCTTTCAAAATTCAATAACTCCGAGAATAAGGCTCAGAAATGGATTTTCTCGACGGATGAGCACGAATTGGGACCAGGAGAATCAGATTCTACAATAAAAAAAAAAGTGCTTTCAAAATTCAATAACTCCGAGAATAAGGCTCAGAAATGGATTTTCTCGACGGATGAGCACGAATTGGGACCAGGAGAATCAGATTCTGCAAAAAAAAAAAATTTGCTTTCAAAATTAATTTTGAAAGCAAATTTTTTTTTTTTGCAGAATCTGAATCCTTGGGTCCTAATTCGTGCTCATCCGTCGAGAAAATCCATTTCTGAGCACCTTTTCTTAAAGGTCCTCCGATTTCAGTTTTTTCAACGGATGAGCACGAATCACGACCCAAAGATTCCGATTCTGCAAAAAAAAAAAAATTGCTTTCAAAATAAATTTTTTTCGAAACCACCGATGTTGGACCTCAGTAACGGGGGGGGGGGGGGGGGTCAAAAAATTTTAAAAATTTCACAAAAAAATATAAAATTTTTAGAATACCCTCCCACCCTTCGTAGTCCTGTAGGAGGCTCCAGTGAGGAACACAAATCCCGAAACGAGCCAAAAATGACTCTAGAGATCTATAAAGACCTGTACAGGCTCATGAAGGCTCCTAGAATACGATACCGACCTCTAAAGGTCCACACAAACCTCTTGAAATCCACATGAACCTCTACAAGATCATTCTCGACGGATGAGCACGAATTGAGACCAGGAGAGTCAGATTCTGCAATAAAAAAAAAAGTGCTTTTGAAATCGAATAACTCTGAGAATAAGGCTCAGAAATGGATTTTCTCAACGGATGAGCACGAATTGGGACCAGGAGAGTGGGATTCTGCAATAAAAAAAAAAGTGCTTTTGAAATCGAATAACTCCGAGAATAAGGCTCAGAAATGGATTTTCTCGACGGACGAGCACGAATTGGGACCGGGAGAGTCAGATTCTGCAATAAAAAAAAAAGTGCTTTTGAAATCGAATAACTCTGGAAATAAGGCTCAGAAATGGATTTTCTCGACGGATGAGCACGAATTGGGACCAGGAGAGTCAGATTCTGCAATAAAAAAAAAGTGCTTTTGAAATCGAATAACTCCGAAAATAAGGCTCAGAAATGGATTTTCTCGACGGATGAGCACGAATTGGGACCAGGAGAGTCAGATTCTGCAATAAAAAAAAAAATGCTTTTGAAATCGAATAACTCCGAAAATAAGGCTCAGAAATGGATTTTCTCGACGGATGAGCACGAATTGGGACCAGGAGAGTCAGATTCTGCAATAAAAAAAAAAGTGCTTTTGAAATCGAATAACTCCGAAACTAAGGCTCAGAAATGGATTTTCTCGACGGATGAGCACGAATTGGGACCAGGAGAATCAGATTCTGCAATAAAAAAAAAAGTGCTTTCAAAATTCAATAACTCCGAGAATAAGGCTCAGAAATGGATTTTCTCGACGGATGAGCACGAATTGGGACCAGGAGAATCAGATTCTGCAATAAAAAAAAAAGTGCTTTCAAAATTCAATAACTCCGAGAATAAGGCTCAGAAATGGATTTTCTCGACGGATGAGCACGAATTGGGACCAGGAGAATCAGATTCTGCAATAAAAAAAAAAGTGCTTTCAAAATTCAATAACTCCGAGAATAAGGCTCAGAAATGAATTTTCTCGACGGATGAGCACGAATTGGGACCAGGAGAATCAGATTCTGAAAAAAAAAAATTTGCTTTCAAAATCGATTTTGAAGGCAATTTTCTGAAAGTGCTCAGAAATGAATTTTCTCAACGGATGAGCACGAATTGGGACCAGGAGAATCAGATTCTGCAATAAAAAAAAAAGTGCTTTCAAAATCGAATAACTCCGAGAATAAGGCTCAGAAATGGATTTTCTCGACGGATGAGCACGAATTGGGACCAGGAGCGTCAGATTCTGCAATAAAAAAAAAAGTGCTTTCAAAATTCAATAACTCCGAGAATAAGGCTCAGAAATGGATTTTCTCGACGGATGAGCACGAATTGGGACCAGGAGAATCAGATTCTACAATAAAAAAAAAAGTGCTTTCAAAATTCAATAACTCCGAGAATAAGGCTCAGAAATGGATTTTCTCGACGGATGAGCACGAATTGGGACCAGGAGAATCAGATTCTGCAAAAAAAAAAAATTTGCTTTCAAAATTAATTTTGAAAGCAAATTTTTTTTTTTTGCAGAATCTGAATCCTTGGGTCCTAATTCGTGCTCATCCGTCGAGAAAATCCATTTCTGAGCACCTTTTCTTAAAGGTCCTCCGATTTCAGTTTTTTCAACGGATGAGCACGAATCACGACCCAAAGATTCCGATTCTGCAAAAAAAAAAAAATTGCTTTCAAAATAAATTTTTTTCGAAACCACCGATGTTGGACCTCAGTAACGGGGGGGGGGGGGGGGTCAAAAAATTTTAAAAATTTCACAAAAAAATATAAAATTTTTAGAATACCCTCCCACCCTTCGTAGTCCTGTAGGAGGCTCCAGTGAGGAACACAAATCCCGAAACGAGCCAAAAATAACTCTAGAGATCTATAAAGACCTGTACAGGCTCATGAAGGCTCCTAGAATACGATACCGACCTCTAAAGGTCCACACAAACCTCTTGAAATCCACATGAACCTCTACAAGATCATTCTCGACGGATGAGCACGAATTGAGACCAGGAGAGTCAGATTCTGCAATAAAAAAAAAAGTGCTTTTGAAATCGAATAACTCTGAGAATAAGGCTCAGAAATGGATTTTCTCAACGGATGAGCACGAATTGGGACCAGGAGAGTGGGATTCTGCAATAAAAAAAAAAGTGCTTTTGAAATCGAATAACTCCGAGAATAAGGCTCAGAAATGGATTTTCTCGACGGACGAGCACGAATTGGGACCGGGAGAGTCAGATTCTGCAATAAAAAAAAAAGTGCTTTTGAAATCGAATAACTCTGGAAATAAGGCTCAGAAATGGATTTTCTCGACGGATGAGCACGAATTGGGACCAGGAGAGTCAGATTCTGCAATAAAAAAAAAAGTGCTTTTGAAATCGAATAACTCCGAAAATAAGGCTCAGAAATGGATTTTCTCGACGGATGAGCACGAATTGGGACCAGGAGAGTCAGATTCTGCAATAAAAAAAAAAATGCTTTTGAAATCGAATAACTCCGAAAATAAGGCTCAGAAATGGATTTTCTCGACGGATGAGCACGAATTGGGACCAGGAGAGTCAGATTCTGCAATAAAAAAAAAAGTGCTTTTGAAATCGAATAACTCCGAGAATAAGGCTCAGAAATGGATTTTCTCGACGGATGAGCACGAATTGGGACCAGGAGAGTCAGATTCTGCAAAAAAAAAAAATTTGCTTCCGAAATCGATTTCAAGAGCAATTTTCTGAAAGTGCTCAGAAATGAATTCTCTCAACGGATGAGAACGAATTAGGACCGGGAGAGTCAGATTCTGCAATAAAAAAAAAAGTGCTTTTGAAATCGAATAACTCCGAAAATAAGGCTCAGAAATGGATTTTCTTGACGGATGAGCACGAATTGGGACCAGGAGTGTCAGATTCTGCAATAAAAAAAAAAGTGCTTTTGAAATCGAATAACTCCGAAAATAAGGCTCAGAAATGGATTTTCTCGACGGATGAGCACGAATTGGGACCAGGAGAGTCAGATTCTGCAATAAAAAAAAAAGTGCTTTTGAAATCGAATAACTCCGAAAATAAGGCTCAGAAATGGATTTTCTCGACGGATGAGCACGAATTGGGACCAGGAGAATCAGATTCTGCAAAAAAAAAAAATTTGCTTTCGAAATCGATTTCGAAAGCAAATTTTTTTTTTTTGCAGAATCTGAATCCTTGGGTCCTAATTCGTGCTCATCCGTCGAGAAAATCCATTTCTGAGCACCTTTTCTTAAAGGTGCTCCGATTTCGTTTTTTTCAACGGATGAGCACGAATCACGACCCAAAGATTCCGATTCTGCAAAAAAAAAAAATTTGCTTTCGAAATAAATTTTTTCGAAATCACCGATGTAGGACCCCAGTAACGGGGGGGGGGGGGGGGCACAAAAAAATTTTGAAAAATTTCACAAAAAAAATATAAAATTTTTTGAATACCCTCCCACCCTTCGTAGTCCTGTAGGAGGCTCCAGTGAGGAACACGAATCCCGAAACGAGCCAAAAATAACTCTAGAGATCTATAAAGACCTGTACAGGCTCATGAAGGCTCCTAGAATACGATACCAACCTCTAAAGGTCCACACAAACCTCTTGAAATTCACATGAACCTCTACAAGATCCATGCAACCTTCTAGAGGTCCATAAAGACCTGTGGAGGTCCATAAAGGCCTCTAAAGATCGATACAGACCTCTAAAGATCTACACAAAGCTCTGGGAGTCCACACGAATCTCGACAAAGTCCATAAAGCACTCTACAAGTCCATAAAGACCTGTGGAGGTTCATAAAGGCCTCTAGAAGTCCATACAAACCTCTATGATGTCCGTAAAGACCTCTAGAACCTCGTAAATACTTGTGCAAGTCCATACAAACCTCTAAAAGTGAACACCGACCTCCACGAAGGCCGTAAAGTCCTGTACAAATCCATAAAGACGGCTACGAGGTTAATATCGACTTCCATAATCGAATAACTCCAAGAATAAGGCTCAGAAATGGATTTTCTCGACGGATGAGCACGAATTGGGACCAGGAGAGTCAGATTCTGCAATAAAAAAAAAAGTGCTTTTGAAATCGAATAACTCCGAGAATAAGGCTCAGAAATGGATTTTCTCGACGGATTAGCACGAATTGGGACCAGGAGAGTCAGATTCTGCGATAAAAAAAAAAGTGCTTTTGAAATCGAATAACTCCGAGAATAAGGCTCAGAAATGGATTTTCTCAACGGATGAGCACGAATTGGGACCAGGAGAGTCAGATTCTGCAATAAAAAAAAAAGTGCTTTTGAAATCGAATAACTCCAAGAATAAGGCTCAGAAATGGATTTTCTCGACGGATGAGCACGAATTGGGACCAGGAGAGTCAGATTCTGCAATAAAAAAAAAAGTGCTTTTGAAATCGAATAACTCCGAGAATAAGGCTCAGAAATGGATTTTCTCGACGGATGAGCACGAATTGGGACTAGGAGAGTCAGATTCTGCAATAAAAAAAAAAGTGCTTTTGAAATCGAATAACTCCGAGAATAAGGCTCAGAAATGGATTTTCTCGACGGATGAGCACGAATTGGGACCAGGAGAGTCAGATTCTGCAAAAAAAAAAAATTTGCTTTCGAAATCGATTTCAAGGGCAATTTTCTGAAAGTGCTCAGAAATGAATTTTCTCAACGGATGAGCACGAATTGGGACCAGGAGAGTCAGATTCTGCAATAAAAAAAAAGTGCTTTTGAAATCGAATAACTCCGAAACTAAGGCTCTGAAATGGATTTTCTCGACGGATGAGCACGAATTGGGACCAGGAGAGTCAGATTCTGCAATAAAAAAAAAAGTGCTTTTGAAATCGAATAACTCCGAAACTAAGGCTCAGAAATGGATTTTCTCGACGGATGAGCACGAATTGGGACCAGGAGAGTCAGATTCTGCAAAAAAAAAAAAAGTGCTTTTGAAATCGAATAACTCCGAAAATAAGGCTCAGAAATGGATTTTCTCGACGGATGAGCACGAATTGGGACCAGGAGAATCAGATTCTGCAAAAAAAAAAATTTGCTTTTGAAATCGATTTCGAAAGCAAATTTTTTTTTTTTGCAGAATCTGAATCCTTGGGTCCTAATTCGTGCTCATCCGTCGAGAAAATCCATTTCTGAGCACCTTTTCTTAAAGGTGCTCCGATTTCGGTTTTTTCAACGGATGAGCACGAATCACGACCCAAAGATTCCGATTCTGCAAAAAAAAAAAATTTGCTTTCGAAATAAATTTTTTCAAAATCACCGATGTAGGACCCCAGTAACGGGGGGGGGGGGGGGGCACAAAAAAATTTTGAAAAATTTCACAAAAAAAATATAAAATTTTTTGAATACCCTCCCACCCTTCGTAGTCCTGTAGGAGGCTCCAGTGAGGAACACGAATCCCGAAACGAGCCAAAAATAACTCTAGAGATCTATAAAGACCTGTACAGGCTCATGAAGGCTCCTAGAATACGATACCAACCTCTAAAGGTCCACACAAACCTCTTGAAATTCACATGAACCTCTACAAGATCCATGCAACCTTCTAGAGGTCCATAAAGACCTGTGGAGGTCCATAAAGGCCTCTAAAGATCGATACAGACCTCTAAAGATCTACACAAAGCTCTGGGAGTCCACACGAATCTCGACAAAGTCCATAAAGCACTCTACAAGTCCATAAAGACCTGTGGAGGTTCATAAAGGCCTCTAGAAGTCCATACAAACCTCTATGATGTCCGTAAAGACCTCTAGAACCTCGTAAATACTTGTGCAAGTCCATACAAACCTCTAAAAGTGAACACCGACCTCCACGAAGGCCGTAAAGTCCTGTACAAATCCATAAAGACGGCTACGAGGTTAATATCGACTTCCATAATCGAATAACTCCAAGAATAAGGCTCAGAAATGGATTTTCTCGACGGATGAGCACGAATTGGGACCAGGAGAGTCAGATTCTGCAATAAAAAAAAAAGTGCTTTTGAAATCGAATAACTCCGAGAATAAGGCTCAGAAATGGATTTTCTCGACGGATTAGCACGAATTGGGACCAGGAGAGTCAGATTCTGCGATAAAAAAAAAAGTGCTTTTGAAATCGAATAACTCCGAGAATAAGGCTCAGAAATGGATTTTCTCAACGGATGAGCACGAATTGGGACCAGGAGAGTCAGATTCTGCAATAAAAAAAAAAGTGCTTTTGAAATCGAATAACTCCAAGAATAAGGCTCAGAAATGGATTTTCTCGACGGATGAGCACGAATTGGGACCAGGAGAGTCAGATTCTGCAATAAAAAAAAAAGTGCTTTTGAAATCGAATAACTCCGAGAATAAGGCTCAGGAATGGATTTTCTCGACGGATGAGCACGAATTGGGACTAGGAGAGTCAGATTCTGCAATAAAAAAAAAAGTGCTTTTGAAATCGAATAACTCCGAGAATAAGGCTCAGAAATGGATTTTCTCGACGGATGAGCACGAATTGGGACCAGGAGAGTCAGATTCTGCAAAAAAAAAAAATTTGCTTTCGAAATCGATTTCAAGGGCAATTTTCTGAAAGTGCTCAGAAATGAATTTTCTCAACGGATGAGCACGAATTGGGACCAGGAGAGTCAGATTCTGCAATAAAAAAAAAGTGCTTTTGAAATCGAATAACTCCGAAACTAAGGCTCTGAAATGGATTTTCTCGACGGATGAGCACGAATTGGGACCAGGAGAGTCAGATTCTGCAATAAAAAAAAAAGTGCTTTTGAAATCGAATAACTCCGAAACTAAGGCTCAGAAATGGATTTTCTCGACGGATGAGCACGAATTGGGACCAGGAGAGTCAGATTCTGCAAAAAAAAAAAAAGTGCTTTTGAAATCGAATAACTCCGAAAATAAGGCTCAGAAATGGATTTTCTCGACGGATGAGCACGAATTGGGACCAGGAGAGTCAGATTCTGCAAAAAAAAAAAATTTGCTTTCGAAATCGATTTCAAGGGCAATTTTCTGAAAGTGCTCAGAAATGAATTTTCTCAACGGATGAGCACGAATTGGGACCAGGAGAGTCAGATTCTGCAATAAAAAAAAAAGTGCTTTTGAAATCGAATAACTCCGAAACTAAGGCTCTGAAATGGATTTTCTCGACGGATGAGCACGAATTGGGACCAGGAGAGTCAGATTCTGCAATAAAAAAAAAAGTGCTTTTGAAATCGAATAACTCCGAAACTAAGGCTCAGAAATGGATTTTCTCGACGGATGAGCACGAATTGGGACCAGGAGAGTCAGATTCTGCAAAAAAAAAAAAAGTGCTTTTGAAATCGAATAACTCCGAAAATAAGGCTCAGAAATGGATTTTCTCGACGGATGAGCACGAATTGGGACCAGGAGAATCAGATTCTGCAAAAAAAAAAAATTTGCTTTCGAAATCGATTTCGAAAGCAAATTTTTTTTTTTTGCAGAATCTGAATCCTTGGGTCCTAATTCGTGCTCATCCGTCGAGAAAATCCATTTCTGAGCACCTTTTCTTAAAGGTGCTCCGATTTCGGTTTTTTCAACGGATGAGCACGAATCACGACCCAAAGATTCCGATTCTGCAAAAAAAAAAAATTTGCTTTCGAAATAAATTTTTTCAAAATCACCGATGTAGGACCCCAGTAACGGGGGGGGGGGGGGGCACAAAAAATTTTGAAAAAATTCACAAAAAAAATATAAAATTTTTTGAATACCCTCCCACCCTTTGTAGTCCTGTAGGAGGCTCCAGTGAGGAACACGAATCCCGAAACGAGCCAAAAATAACTCTAGAGATCTATAAAGACCTGTACAGGCTCATGAAGGCTCCTAGAATACGATACCAACCTCTAAAGGTCCACACAAACCTCTTGAAATTCACATGAACCTCTACAAGATCCATGCAACCTTCTAGAGGTCCATAAAGACCTGTGGAGGTCCATAAAGGCCTCTAAAGATCGATACAGACCTCTAAAGATCTACACAAAGCTCTGGGAGTCCACACGAATCTCGACAAAGTCCATAAAGCACTCTACAAGTCCATAAAGACCTGTGGAGGTTCATAAAGGCCTCTAGAAGTCCATACAAACCTCTATGATGTCCGTAAAGACCTCTAGAACCTCGTAAATACTTGTGCAAGTCCATACAAACCTCTAAAAGTGAACACCGACCTCCACGAAGGCCGTAAAGTCCTGTACAAATCCATAAAGACGGCTACGAGGTTAATATCGACTTCCATAATCGAATAACTCCAAGAATAAGGCTCAGAAATGGATTTTCTCGACGGATGAGCACGAATTGGGACCAGGAGAGTCAGATTCTGCAATAAAAAAAAAAGTGCTTTTGAAATCGAATAACTCCGAGAATAAGGCTCAGAAATGGATTTTCTCGACGGATTAGCACGAATTGGGACCAGGAGAGTCAGATTCTGCGATAAAAAAAAAGTGCTTTTGAAATCGAATAACTCCGAGAATAAGGCTCAGAAATGGATTTTCTCAACGGATGAGCACGAATTGGGACCAGGAGAGTCAGATTCTGCAATAAAAAAAAAGTGCTTTTGAAATCGAATAACTCCAAGAATAAGGCTCAGAAATGGATTTTCTCGACGGATGAGCACGAATTGGGACCAGGAGAGTCAGATTCTGCAATAAAAAAAAAAGTGCTTTTGAAATCGAATAACTCCGAGAATAAGGCTCAGAAATGGATTTTCTCGACGGATGAGCACGAATTGGGACTAGGAGAGTCAGATTCTGCAATAAAAAAAAAAGTGCTTTTGAAATCGAATAACTCCGAGAATAAGGCTCAGAAATGGATTTTCTCGACGGATGAGCACGAATTGGGACCAGGAGAGTCAGATTCTGCAAAAAAAAAAAATTTGCTTTCGAAATCGATTTCAAGGGCAATTTTCTGAAAGTGCTCAGAAATGAATTTTCTCAACGGATGAGCACGAATTGGGACCAGGAGAGTCAGATTCTGCAATAAAAAAAAAAGTGCTTTTGAAATCGAATAACTCCGAAACTAAGGCTCTGAAATGGATTTTCTCGACGGATGAGCACGAATTGGGACCAGGAGAGTCAGATTCTGCAATAAAAAAAAAAGTGCTTTTGAAATCGAATAACTCCGAAACTAAGGCTCAGAAATGGATTTTCTCGACGGATGAGCACGAATTGGGACCAGGAGAGTCAGATTCTGCAAAAAAAAAAAAAGTGCTTTTGAAATCGAATAACTCCGAAAATAAGGCTCAGAAATGGATTTTCTCGACGGATGAGCACGAATTGGGACCAGGAGAATCAGATTCTGCAAAAAAAAAAAATTTGCTTTCGAAATCGATTTCGAAAGCAAATTTTTTTTTTTTGCAGAATCTGAATCCTTGGGTCCTAATTCGTGCTCATCCGTCGAGAAAATCCATTTCTGAGCACCTTTTCTTAAAGGTGCTCCGATTTCGGTTTTTTCAACGGATGAGCACGAATCACGACCCAAAGATTCCGATTCTGCAAAAAAAAAAAATTTGCTTTCGAAATAAATTTTTTCAAAATCACCGATGTAGGACCCCAGTAACGGGGGGGGGGGGGGGGGGGGGCACAAAAAAATTTTGAAAAATTTCACAAAAAAAATATAAAATTTTTTGAATACCCTCCCACCCTTCGTAGTCCTGTAGGAGGCTCCAGTGAGGAACACGAATCCCGAAACGAGCCAAAAATAACTCTAGAGATCTATAAAGACCTGTACAGGCTCATGAAGGCTCCTAGAATACGATACCAACCTCTAAAGGTCCACACAAACCTCTTGAAATTCACATGAACCTCTACAAGATCCATGCAACCTTCTAGAGGTCCATAAAGACCTGTGGAGGTCCATAAAGGCCTCTAAAGATCGATACAGACCTCTAAAGATCTACACAAAGCTCTGGGAGTCCACACGAATCTCGACAAAGTCCATAAAGCACTCTACAAGTCCATAAAGACCTGTGGAGGTTCATAAAGGCCTCTAGAAGTCCATACAAACCTCTATGATGTCCGTAAAGACCTCTAGAACCTCGTAAATACTTGTGCAAGTCCATACAAACCTCTAAAAGTGAACACCGACCTCCACGAAGGCCGTAAAGTCCTGTACAAATCCATAAAGACGGCTACGAGGTTAATATCGACTTCCATAATCGAATAACTCCAAGAATAAGGCTCAGAAATGGATTTTCTCGACGGATGAGCACGAATTGGGACCAGGAGAGTCAGATTCTGCAATAAAAAAAAAAGTGCTTTTGAAATCGAATAACTCCGAGAATAAGGCTCAGAAATGGATTTTCTCGACGGATTAGCACGAATTGGGACCAGGAGAGTCAGATTCTGCGATAAAAAAAAAAGTGCTTTTGAAATCGAATAACTCCGAGAATAAGGCTCAGAAATGGATTTTCTCAACGGATGAGCACGAATTGGGACCAGGAGAGTCAGATTCTGCAATAAAAAAAAAAGTGCTTTTGAAATCGAATAACTCCAAGAATAAGGCTCAGAAATGGATTTTCTCGACGGATGAGCACGAATTGGGACCAGGAGAGTCAGATTCTGCAATAAAAAAAAAAGTGCTTTTGAAATCGAATAACTCCGAGAATAAGGCTCAGAAATGGATTTTCTCGACGGATGAGCACGAATTGGGACTAGGAGAGTCAGATTCTGCAATAAAAAAAAAAGTGCTTTTGAAATCGAATAACTCCGAGAATAAGGCTCAGAAATGGATTTTCTCGACGGATGAGCACGAATTGGGACCAGGAGAGTCAGATTCTGCAAAAAAAAAAAATTTGCTTTCGAAATCGATTTCAAGGGCAATTTTCTGAAAGTGCTCAGAAATGAATTTTCTCAACGGATGAGCACGAATTGGGACCAGGAGAGTCAGATTCTGCAATAAAAAAAAAAGTGCTTTTGAAATCGAATAACTCCGAAACTAAGGCTCTGAAATGGATTTTCTCGACGGATGAGCACGAATTGGGACCAGGAGAGTCAGATTCTGCAATAAAAAAAAAAGTGCTTTTGAAATCGAATAACTCCGAAACTAAGGCTCAGAAATGGATTTTCTCGACGGATGAGCACGAATTGGGACCAGGAGAGTCAGATTCTGCAAAAAAAAAAAAAGTGCTTTTGAAATCGAATAACTCCGAAAATAAGGCTCAGAAATGGATTTTCTCGACGGATGAGCACGAATTGGGACCAGGAGAATCAGATTCTGCAAAAAAAAAAAATTTGCTTTCGAAATCGATTTCGAAAGCAAATTTTTTTTTTTTGCAGAATCTGAATCCTTGGGTCCTAATTCGTGCTCATCCGTCGAGAAAATCCATTTCTGAGCACCTTTTCTTAAAGGTGCTCCGATTTCGGTTTTTTCAACGGATGAGCACGAATCACGACCCAAAGATTCCGATTCTGCAAAAAAAAAAAATTTGCTTTCGAAATAAATTTTTTCAAAATCACCGATGTAGGACCCCAGTAACGGGGGGGGGGGGGGGCACAAAAAATTTTGAAAAAATTCACAAAAAAAATATAAAATTTTTTGAATACCCTCCCACCCTTTGTAGTCCTGTAGGAGGCTCCAGTGAGGAACACGAATCCCGAAACGAGCCAAAAATAACTCTAGAGATCTATAAAGACCTGTACAGGCTCATGAAGGCTCCTAGAATACGATACCAACCTCTAAAGGTCCACACAAACCTCTTGAAATTCACATGAACCTCTACAAGATCCATGCAACCTTCTAGAGGTCCATAAAGACCTGTGGAGGTCCATAAAGGCCTCTAAAGATCGATACAGACCTCTAAAGATCTACACAAAGCTCTGGGAGTCCACACGAATCTCGACAAAGTCCATAAAGCACTCTACAAGTCCATAAAGACCTGTGGAGGTTCATAAAGGCCTCTAGAAGTCCATACAAACCTCTATGATGTCCGTAAAGACCTCTAGAACCTCGTCAATACTAGGCAAGTCCATACAAACCTCTAAAAGTGAACACCGACCTCCACGAAGGCCGTAAAGTCCTGTACAAATCCATAAAGACGGCTACGAGGTTAATATCGACTTCCATAATCGAATAACTCCAAGAATAAGGCTCAGAAATGGATTTTCTCGACGGATGAGCACGAATTGGGACCAGGAGAGTCAGATTCTGCAATAAAAAAAAAAGTGCTTTTGAAATCGAATAACTCCGAGAATAAGGCTCAGAAATGGATTTTCTCGACGGATTAGCACGAATTGGGACCAGGAGAGTCAGATTCTGCGATAAAAAAAAAAGTGCTTTTGAAATCGAATAACTCCGAGAATAAGGCTCAGAAATGGATTTTCTCAACGGATGAGCACGAATTGGGACCAGGAGAGTCAGATTCTGCAATAAAAAAAAAAGTGCTTTTGAAATCGAATAACTCCAAGAATAAGGCTCAGAAATGGATTTTCTCGACGGATGAGCACGAATTGGGACCAGGAGAGTCAGATTCTGCAATAAAAAAAAAAGTGCTTTTGAAATCGAATAACTCCGAGAATAAGGCTCAGAAATGGATTTTCTCGACGGATGAGCACGAATTGGGACTAGGAGAGTCAGATTCTGCAATAAAAAAAAAGTGCTTTTGAAATCGAATAACTCCGAGAATAAGGCTCAGAAATGGATTTTCTCGACGGATGAGCACGAATTGGGACCAGGAGAGTCAGATTCTGCAAAAAAAAAAAATTTGCTTTCGAAATCGATTTCAAGGGCAATTTTCTGAAAGTGCTCAGAAATGAATTTTCTCAACGGATGAGCACGAATTGGGACCAGGAGAGTCAGATTCTGCAATAAAAAAAAAAGTGCTTTTGAAATCGAATAACTCCGAAACTAAGGCTCTGAAATGGATTTTCTCGACGGATGAGCACGAATTGGGACCAGGAGAGTCAGATTCTGCAATAAAAAAAAAAGTGCTTTTGAAATCGAATAACTCCGAAACTAAGGCTCAGAAATGGATTTTCTCGACGGATGAGCACGAATTGGGACCAGGAGAGTCAGATTCTGCAAAAAAAAAAAAAGTGCTTTTGAAATCGAATAACTCCGAAAATAAGGCTCAGAAATGGATTTTCTCGACGGATGAGCACGAATTGGGACCAGGAGAATCAGATTCTGCAAAAAAAAAAAATTTGCTTTCGAAATCGATTTCGAAAGCAAATTTTTTTTTTTTGCAGAATCTGAATCCTTGGGTCCTAATTCGTGCTCATCCGTCGAGAAAATCCATTTCTGAGCACCTTTTCTTAAAGGTGCTCCGATTTCGGTTTTTTCAACGGATGAGCACGAATCACGACCCAAAGATTCCGATTCTGCAAAAAAAAAAAATTTGCTTTCGAAATAAATTTTTTCAAAATCACCGATGTAGGACCCCAGTAACGGGGGGGGGGGGGGGGGTCAAAAAATTTAAAAAATTTCACAAAAAAATATAAAATTTTTTGAATACCCTCCCACCCTTCGTAGTCCTGTAGGAGGCTCCAGTGAGGAACACAAATCCCGAAACGAGACAAAAATAACTCTAGAGATCTATAAAAACCTGTACAGGCTCATGAAGGCTCCTAGAATACGATACCGACCTCTAAAGGTCCACACGAACCTCTTGAAATCCACATGAACCTCTACAAGATCCATGCAACCTTCTAGAGGTCCATAAAGACCTGTGGAGGTCCATACAGGCCTCTAAAGATCGATACAGACCTCGAGAGATCTACACAAAGCTCTGGGAGTCCACACGAATCTCGACAAAGTCCATAAAGCACTCTACAAGTCCATAAAGACCTGTGGAGGTTCATAAAGGCCTCTAGAAGTCCATACAAACCTCTATGATGTCCGTAAAGACCTCTAGAACCTCGTAAATACTTGTGCAAGTCCATACAAACCTCTAAAAGTGAACACCGACCTCCACGAAGGCCGTAAAGTCCTGTACAAATCCATAAAGACGGCTACGAGGTTAATATCGACTTCCATAATCGAATAACTCCAAGAATAAGGCTCAGAAATGGATTTTCTCGACGGATGAGCACGAATTGGGACCAGGAGAGTCAGATTCTGCAATAAAAAAAAAAGTGCTTTCAAAATTCAATAACTCCGAGAATAAGGCTCAGAAATGGATTTTCTCGACGGATGAGCACGAATTGGGACCAGGAGAATCAGATTCTGCAACAAAAAAAAAAGTGCTTTCAAAATTCAATAACTCCGAGAATAAGGCTCAGAAATGAATTTTCTCGACGGATGAGCACGAATTGGGACCAGGAGAATCAGATTCTGCAATAAAAAAAAAAGTGCTTTCAAAATTCAATAACTCCGAGAATAAGGCTCAGAAATGGATTTTCTCGACGGATGAGCACGAATTGGGACCAGGAGAATCAGATTCTGCAATAAAAAAAAAAGTGCTTTCAAAATTCAATAACTCCGAGAATAAGGCTCAGAAATGGATTTTCTCGACGGATGAGCACGAATTGGGACCAGGAGAATCAGATTCTGCAATAAAAAAAAAAGTGCTTTCAAAATTCAATAACTCCGAGAATAAGGCTCAGAAATGGATTTTCTCGACGGATGAGCACGAATTGGGACCAGGAGAATCAGATTCTGCAATAAAAAAAAAAGTGCTTTCAAAATTCAATAACTCCGAGAATAAGGCTCAGAAATGGATTTTCTCGACGGATGAGCACGAATTGGGACCAGGAGAATCAGATTCTGCAATAAAAAAAAAAGTGCTTTCAAAATTCAATAACTCCGAGAATAAGGCTCAGAAATGGATTTTCTCGACGGATGAGCACGAATTGGGACCAGGAGAATCAGATTCTGCAATAAAAAAAAAAGTGCTTTCAAAATTCAATAACTCCGAGAATAAGGCTCAGAAATGAATTTTCTCGACGGATGAGCACGAATTGGGACCAGGAGAATCAGATTCTGAAAAAAAAAAAATTTGCTTTCAAAATCGATTTTGAAGGCAATTTTCTGAAAGTGCTCAGAAATGAATTTTCTCAACGGATGAGCACGAATTGGGACCAGGAGAATCAGATTCTGCAATAAAAAAAAAAGTGCTTTCAAAATCGAATAACTCCGAGAATAAGGCTCAGAAATGGATTTTCTCGACGGATGAGCACGAATTGGGACCAGGAGCGTCAGATTCTGCAATAAAAAAAAAAGTGCTTTCAAAATTCAATAACTCCGAGAATAAGGCTCAGAAATGGATTTTCTCGACGGATGAGCACGAATTGGGACCAGGAGAATCAGATTCTACAATAAAAAAAAAAGTGCTTTCAAAATTCAATAACTCCGAGAATAAGGCTCAGAAATGGATTTTCTCGACGGATGAGCACGAATTGGGACCAGGAGAATCAGATTCTGCAAAAAAAAAAAATTTGCTTTCAAAATTAATTTTGAAAGCAAATTTTTTTTTTTTGCAGAATCTGAATCCTTGGGTCCTAATTCGTGCTCATCCGTCGAGAAAATCCATTTCTGAGCACCTTTTCTTAAAGGTCCTCCGATTTCAGTTTTTTCAACGGATGAGCACGAATCACGACCCAAAGATTCCGATTCTGCAAAAAAAAAAAAATTGCTTTCAAAATAAATTTTTTTCGAAACCACCGATGTTGGACCTCAGTAACGGGGGGGGGGGGGGGGGGGGTCAAAAAATTTTAAAAATTTCACAAAAAAATATAAAATTTTTAGAATACCCTCCCACCCTTCGTAGTCCTGTAGGAGGCTCCAGTGAGGAACACAAATCCCGAAACGAGCCAAAAATAACTCTAGAGATCTATAAAGACCTGTACAGGCTCATGAAGGCTCCTAGAATACGATACCGACCTCTAAAGGTCCACACAAACCTCTTGAAATCCACATGAACCTCTACAAGATCATTCTCGACGGATGAGCACGAATTGAGACCAGGAGAGTCAGATTCTGCAATAAAAAAAAAAGTGCTTTTGAAATCGAATAACTCTGAGAATAAGGCTCAGAAATGGATTTTCTCAACGGATGAGCACGAATTGGGACCAGGAGAGTGGGATTCTGCAATAAAAAAAAAAGTGCTTTTGAAATCGAATAACTCCGAGAATAAGGCTCAGAAATGGATTTTCTCGACGGATGAGCACGAATTGGGACCAGGAGAGTCAGATTCTGCAAAAAAAAAAAAAGTGCTTTTGAAATCGAATAACTCCGAAAATAAGGCTCAGAAATGGATTTTCTCGACGGATGAGCACGAATTGGGACCAGGAGAATCAGATTCTGCAAAAAAAAAAATTTGCTTTCGAAATCGATTTCGAAAGCAAATTTTTTTTTTTTGCAGAATCTGAATCCTTGGGTCCTAATTCGTGCTCATCCGTCGAGAAAATCCATTTCTGAGCACCTTTTCTTAAAGGTGCTCCGATTTCGGTTTTTTCAACGGATGAGCACGAATCACGACCCAAAGATTCCGATTCTGCAAAAAAAAAAAATTTGCTTTCGAAATAAATTTTTTCAAAATCACCGATGTAGGACCCCAGTAACGGGGGGGGGGGGGCACAAAAAAATTTTGAAAAATTTCACAAAAAAAATATAAAATTTTTTGAATACCCTCCCACCCTTCGTAGTCCTGTAGGAGGCTCCAGTGAGGAACACGAATCCCGAAACGAGCCAAAAATAACTCTAGAGATCTATAAAGACCTGTACAGGCTCATGAAGGCTCCTAGAATACGATACCAACCTCTAAAGGTCCACACAAACCTCTTGAAATTCACATGAACCTCTACAAGATCCATGCAACCTTCTAGAGGTCCATAAAGACCTGTGGAGGTCCATAAAGGCCTCTAAAGATCGATACAGACCTCTAAAGATCTACACAAAGCTCTGGGAGTCCACACGAATCTCGACAAAGTCCATAAAGCACTCTACAAGTCCATAAAGACCTGTGGAGGTTCATAAAGGCCTCTAGAAGTCCATACAAACCTCTATGATGTCCGTAAAGACCTCTAGAACCTCGTAAATACTTGTGCAAGTCCATACAAACCTCTAAAAGTGAACACCGACCTCCACGAAGGCCGTAAAGTCCTGTACAAATCCATAAAGACGGCTACGAGGTTAATATCGACTTCCATAATCGAATAACTCCAAGAATAAGGCTCAGAAATGGATTTTCTCGACGGATGAGCACGAATTGGGACCAGGAGAGTCAGATTCTGCAATAAAAAAAAAAGTGCTTTTGAAATCGAATAACTCCGAGAATAAGGCTCAGAAATGGATTTTCTCGACGGATTAGCACGAATTGGGACCAGGAGAGTCAGATTCTGCGATAAAAAAAAAGTGCTTTTGAAATCGAATAACTCCGAGAATAAGGCTCAGAAATGGATTTTCTCAACGGATGAGCACGAATTGGGACCAGGAGAGTCAGATTCTGCAATAAAAAAAAAAGTGCTTTTGAAATCGAATAACTCCAAGAATAAGGCTCAGAAATGGATTTTCTCGACGGATGAGCACGAATTGGGACCAGGAGAGTCAGATTCTGCAATAAAAAAAAAAGTGCTTTTGAAATCGAATAACTCCGAGAATAAGGCTCAGAAATGGATTTTCTCGACGGATGAGCACGAATTGGGACTAGGAGAGTCAGATTCTGCAATAAAAAAAAAAGTGCTTTTGAAATCGAATAACTCCGAGAATAAGGCTCAGAAATGGATTTTCTCGACGGATGAGCACGAATTGGGACCAGGAGAGTCAGATTCTGCAAAAAAAAAAAATTTGCTTTCGAAATCGATTTCAAGGGCAATTTTCTGAAAGTGCTCAGAAATGAATTTTCTCAACGGATGAGCACGAATTGGGACCAGGAGAGTCAGATTCTGCAATAAAAAAAAAAGTGCTTTTGAAATCGAATAACTCCGAAACTAAGGCTCTGAAATGGATTTTCTCGACGGATGAGCACGAATTGGGACCAGGAGAGTCAGATTCTGCAATAAAAAAAAAAGTGCTTTTGAAATCGAATAACTCCGAAACTAAGGCTCAGAAATGGATTTTCTCGACGGATGAGCACGAATTGGGACCAGGAGAGTCAGATTCTGCAAAAAAAAAAAAAGTGCTTTTGAAATCGAATAACTCCGAAAATAAGGCTCAGAAATGGATTTTCTCGACGGATGAGCACGAATTGGGACCAGGAGAATCAGATTCTGCAAAAAAAAAAAATTTGCTTTCGAAATCGATTTCGAAAGCAAATTTTTTTTTTTTGCAGAATCTGAATCCTTGGGTCCTAATTCGTGCTCATCCGTCGAGAAAATCCATTTCTGAGCACCTTTTCTTAAAGGTGCTCCGATTTCGGTTTTTTCAACGGATGAGCACGAATCACGACCCAAAGATTCCGATTCTGCAAAAAAAAAAAATTTGCTTTCGAAATAAATTTTTTCAAAATCACCGATGTAGGACCCCAGTAACGGGGGGGGGGGGGGGCACAAAAAAATTTTGAAAAATTTCACAAAAAAAATATAAAATTTTTTGAATACCCTCCCACCCTTCGTAGTCCTGTAGGAGGCTCCAGTGAGGAACACGAATCCCGAAACGAGCCAAAAATAACTCTAGAGATCTATAAAGACCTGTACAGGCTCATGAAGGCTCCTAGAATACGATACCAACCTCTAAAGGTCCACACAAACCTCTTGAAATTCACATGAACCTCTACAAGATCCATGCAACCTTCTAGAGGTCCATAAAGACCTGTGGAGGTCCATAAAGGCCTCTAAAGATCGATACAGACCTCTAAAGATCTACACAAAGCTCTGGGAGTCCACACGAATCTCGACAAAGTCCATAAAGCACTCTACAAGTCCATAAAGACCTGTGGAGGTTCATAAAGGCCTCTAGAAGTCCATACAAACCTCTATGATGTCCGTAAAGACCTCTAGAACCTCGTAAATACTTGTGCAAGTCCATACAAACCTCTAAAAGTGAACACCGACCTCCACGAAGGCCGTAAAGTCCTGTACAAATCCATAAAGACGGCTACGAGGTTAATATCGACTTCCATAATCGAATAACTCCAAGAATAAGGCTCAGAAATGGATTTTCTCGACGGATGAGCACGAATTGGGACCAGGAGAGTCAGATTCTGCAATAAAAAAAAAAGTGCTTTTGAAATCGAATAACTCCGAGAATAAGGCTCAGAAATGGATTTTCTCGACGGATTAGCACGAATTGGGACCAGGAGAGTCAGATTCTGCGATAAAAAAAAAGTGCTTTTGAAATCGAATAACTCCGAGAATAAGGCTCAGAAATGGATTTTCTCAACGGATGAGCACGAATTGGGACCAGGAGAGTCAGATTCTGCAATAAAAAAAAAAGTGCTTTTGAAATCGAATAACTCCAAGAATAAGGCTCAGAAATGGATTTTCTCGACGGATGAGCACGAATTGGGACCAGGAGAGTCAGATTCTGCAATAAAAAAAAAAGTGCTTTTGAAATCGAATAACTCCGAGAATAAGGCTCAGAAATGGATTTTCTCGACGGATGAGCACGAATTGGGACTAGGAGAGTCAGATTCTGCAATAAAAAAAAAAGTGCTTTTGAAATCGAATAACTCCGAGAATAAGGCTCAGAAATGGATTTTCTCGACGGATGAGCACGAATTGGGACCAGGAGAGTCAGATTCTGCAAAAAAAAAAAATTTGCTTTCGAAATCGATTTCAAGGGCAATTTTCTGAAAGTGCTCAGAAATGAATTTTCTCAACGGATGAGCACGAATTGGGACCAGGAGAGTCAGATTCTGCAATAAAAAAAAAAGTGCTTTTGAAATCGAATAACTCCGAAACTAAGGCTCTGAAATGGATTTTCTCGACGGATGAGCACGAATTGGGACCAGGAGAGTCAGATTCTGCAATAAAAAAAAAAGTGCTTTTGAAATCGAATAACTCCGAAACTAAGGCTCAGAAATGGATTTTCTCGACGGATGAGCACGAATTGGGACCAGGAGAGTCAGATTCTGCAAAAAAAAAAAAAGTGCTTTTGAAATCGAATAACTCCGAAAATAAGGCTCAGAAATGGATTTTCTCGACGGATGAGCACGAATTGGGACCAGGAGAATCAGATTCTGCAAAAAAAAAAAATTTGCTTTCGAAATCGATTTCGAAAGCAAATTTTTTTTTTTTGCAGAATCTGAATCCTTGGGTCCTAATTCGTGCTCATCCGTCGAGAAAATCCATTTCTGAGCACCTTTTCTTAAAGGTGCTCCGATTTCGGTTTTTTCAACGGATGAGCACGAATCACGACCCAAAGATTCCGATTCTGCAAAAAAAAAAAATTTGCTTTCGAAATAAATTTTTTCAAAATCACCGATGTAGGACCCCAGTAACGGGGGGGGGGGGGGGGGGGCACAAAAAAATTTTGAAAAATTTCACAAAAAAAATATAAAATTTTTTGAATACCCTCCCACCCTTCGTAGTCCTGTAGGAGGCTCCAGTGAGGAACACGAATCCCGAAACGAGCCAAAAATAACTCTAGAGATCTATAAAGACCTGTACAGGCTCATGAAGGCTCCTAGAATACGATACCAACCTCTAAAGGTCCACACAAACCTCTTGAAATTCACATGAACCTCTACAAGATCCATGCAACCTTCTAGAGGTCCATAAAGACCTGTGGAGGTCCATAAAGGCCTCTAAAGATCGATACAGACCTCTAAAGATCTACACAAAGCTCTGGGAGTCCACACGAATCTCGACAAAGTCCATAAAGCACTCTACAAGTCCATAAAGACCTGTGGAGGTTCATAAAGGCCTCTAGAAGTCCATACAAACCTCTATGATGTCCGTAAAGACCTCTAGAACCTCGTAAATACTTGTGCAAGTCCATACAAACCTCTAAAAGTGAACACCGACCTCCACGAAGGCCGTAAAGTCCTGTACAAATCCATAAAGACGGCTACGAGGTTAATATCGACTTCCATAATCGAATAACTCCAAGAATAAGGCTCAGAAATGGATTTTCTCGACGGATGAGCACGAATTGGGACCAGGAGAGTCAGATTCTGCAATAAAAAAAAAAGTGCTTTTGAAATCGAATAACTCCGAGAATAAGGCTCAGAAATGGATTTTCTCGACGGATTAGCACGAATTGGGACCAGGAGAGTCAGATTCTGCGATAAAAAAAAAAGTGCTTTTGAAATCGAATAACTCCGAGAATAAGGCTCAGAAATGGATTTTCTCAACGGATGAGCACGAATTGGGACCAGGAGAGTCAGATTCTGCAATAAAAAAAAAAGTGCTTTTGAAATCGAATAACTCCAAGAATAAGGCTCAGAAATGGATTTTCTCGACGGATGAGCACGAATTGGGACCAGGAGAGTCAGATTCTGCAATAAAAAAAAAAGTGCTTTTGAAATCGAATAACTCCGAGAATAAGGCTCAGAAATGGATTTTCTCGACGGATGAGCACGAATTGGGACTAGGAGAGTCAGATTCTGCAATAAAAAAAAAAGTGCTTTTGAAATCGAATAACTCCGAGAATAAGGCTCAGAAATGGATTTTCTCGACGGATGAGCACGAATTGGGACCAGGAGAGTCAGATTCTGCAAAAAAAAAAAATTTGCTTTCGAAATCGATTTCAAGGGCAATTTTCTGAAAGTGCTCAGAAATGAATTTTCTCAACGGATGAGCACGAATTGGGACCAGGAGAGTCAGATTCTGCAATAAAAAAAAAAGTGCTTTTGAAATCGAATAACTCCGAAACTAAGGCTCTGAAATGGATTTTCTCGACGGATGAGCACGAATTGGGACCAGGAGAGTCAGATTCTGCAATAAAAAAAAAAGTGCTTTTGAAATCGAATAACTCCGAAACTAAGGCTCAGAAATGGATTTTCTCGACGGATGAGCACGAATTGGGACCAGGAGAGTCAGATTCTGCAAAAAAAAAAAAAGTGCTTTTGAAATCGAATAACTCCGAAAATAAGGCTCAGAAATGGATTTTCTCGACGGATGAGCACGAATTGGGACCAGGAGAATCAGATTCTGCAAAAAAAAAAATTTGCTTTTGAAATCGATTTCGAAAGCAAATTTTTTTTTTTTGCAGAATCTGAATCCTTGGGTCCTAATTCGTGCTCATCCGTCGAGAAAATCCATTTCTGAGCACCTTTTCTTAAAGGTGCTCCGATTTCGGTTTTTTCAACGGATGAGCACGAATCACGACCCAAAGATTCCGATTCTGCAAAAAAAAAAAATTTGCTTTCGAAATAAATTTTTTCAAAATCACCGATGTAGGACCCCAGTAACGGGGGGGGGGGGGGGGGGCACAAAAAAATTTTGAAAAATTTCACAAAAAAAATATAAAATTTTTTGAATACCCTCCCACCCTTCGTAGTCCTGTAGGAGGCTCCAGTGAGGAACACGAATCCCGAAACGAGCCAAAAATAACTCTAGAGATCTATAAAGACCTGTACAGGCTCATGAAGGCTCCTAGAATACGATACCAACCTCTAAAGGTCCACACAAACCTCTTGAAATTCACATGAACCTCTACAAGATCCATGCAACCTTCTAGAGGTCCATAAAGACCTGTGGAGGTCCATAAAGGCCTCTAAAGATCGATACAGACCTCTAAAGATCTACACAAAGCTCTGGGAGTCCACACGAATCTCGACAAAGTCCATAAAGCACTCTACAAGTCCATAAAGACCTGTGGAGGTTCATAAAGGCCTCTAGAAGTCCATACAAACCTCTATGATGTCCGTAAAGACCTCTAGAACCTCGTAAATACTTGTGCAAGTCCATACAAACCTCTAAAAGTGAACACCGACCTCCACGAAGGCCGTAAAGTCCTGTACAAATCCATAAAGACGGCTACGAGGTTAATATCGACTTCCATAATCGAATAACTCCAAGAATAAGGCTCAGAAATGGATTTTCTCGACGGATGAGCACGAATTGGGACCAGGAGAGTCAGATTCTGCAATAAAAAAAAAAGTGCTTTTGAAATCGAATAACTCCGAGAATAAGGCTCAGAAATGGATTTTCTCGACGGATTAGCACGAATTGGGACCAGGAGAGTCAGATTCTGCGATAAAAAAAAAAGTGCTTTTGAAATCGAATAACTCCGAGAATAAGGCTCAGAAATGGATTTTCTCAACGGATGAGCACGAATTGGGACCAGGAGAGTCAGATTCTGCAATAAAAAAAAAAGTGCTTTTGAAATCGAATAACTCCAAGAATAAGGCTCAGAAATGGATTTTCTCGACGGATGAGCACGAATTGGGACCAGGAGAGTCAGATTCTGCAATAAAAAAAAAAGTGCTTTTGAAATCGAATAACTCCGAGAATAAGGCTCAGGAATGGATTTTCTCGACGGATGAGCACGAATTGGGACTAGGAGAGTCAGATTCTGCAATAAAAAAAAAAGTGCTTTTGAAATCGAATAACTCCGAGAATAAGGCTCAGAAATGGATTTTCTCGACGGATGAGCACGAATTGGGACCAGGAGAGTCAGATTCTGCAAAAAAAAAAAATTTGCTTTCGAAATCGATTTCAAGGGCAATTTTCTGAAAGTGCTCAGAAATGAATTTTCTCAACGGATGAGCACGAATTGGGACCAGGAGAGTCAGATTCTGCAATAAAAAAAAAAGTGCTTTTGAAATCGAATAACTCCGAAACTAAGGCTCTGAAATGGATTTTCTCGACGGATGAGCACGAATTGGGACCAGGAGAGTCAGATTCTGCAATAAAAAAAAAAGTGCTTTTGAAATCGAATAACTCCGAAACTAAGGCTCAGAAATGGATTTTCTCGACGGATGAGCACGAATTGGGACCAGGAGAGTCAGATTCTGCAAAAAAAAAAAAAGTGCTTTTGAAATCGAATAACTCCGAAAATAAGGCTCAGAAATGGATTTTCTCGACGGATGAGCACGAATTGGGACCAGGAGAATCAGATTCTGCAAAAAAAAAAAATTTGCTTTCGAAATCGATTTCGAAAGCAAATTTTTTTTTTTTGCAGAATCTGAATCCTTGGGTCCTAATTCGTGCTCATCCGTCGAGAAAATCCATTTCTGAGCACCTTTTCTTAAAGGTGCTCCGATTTCGGTTTTTTCAACGGATGAGCACGAATCACGACCCAAAGATTCCGATTCTGCAAAAAAAAAAAATTTGCTTTCGAAATAAATTTTTTCAAAATCACCGATGTAGGACCCCAGTAACGGGGGGGGGGGGGGGGGGGGGCACAAAAAAATTTTGAAAAATTTCACAAAAAAAATATAAAATTTTTTGAATACCCTCCCACCCTTCGTAGTCCTGTAGGAGGCTCCAGTGAGGAACACGAATCCCGAAACGAGCCAAAAATAACTCTAGAGATCTATAAAGACCTGTACAGGCTCATGAAGGCTCCTAGAATACGATACCAACCTCTAAAGGTCCACACAAACCTCTTGAAATTCACATGAACCTCTACAAGATCCATGCAACCTTCTAGAGGTCCATAAAGACCTGTGGAGGTCCATAAAGGCCTCTAAAGATCGATACAGACCTCTAAAGATCTACACAAAGCTCTGGGAGTCCACACGAATCTCGACAAAGTCCATAAAGCACTCTACAAGTCCATAAAGACCTGTGGAGGTTCATAAAGGCCTCTAGAAGTCCATACAAACCTCTATGATGTCCGTAAAGACCTCTAGAACCTCGTAAATACTTGTGCAAGTCCATACAAACCTCTAAAAGTGAACACCGACCTCCACGAAGGCCGTAAAGTCCTGTACAAATCCATAAAGACGGCTACGAGGTTAATATCGACTTCCATAATCGAATAACTCCAAGAATAAGGCTCAGAAATGGATTTTCTCGACGGATGAGCACGAATTGGGACCAGGAGAGTCAGATTCTGCAATAAAAAAAAAAGTGCTTTTGAAATCGAATAACTCCGAGAATAAGGCTCAGAAATGGATTTTCTCGACGGATTAGCACGAATTGGGACCAGGAGAGTCAGATTCTGCGATAAAAAAAAAGTGCTTTTGAAATCGAATAACTCCGAGAATAAGGCTCAGAAATGGATTTTCTCAACGGATGAGCACGAATTGGGACCAGGAGAGTCAGATTCTGCAATAAAAAAAAAAGTGCTTTTGAAATCGAATAACTCCAAGAATAAGGCTCAGAAATGGATTTTCTCGACGGATGAGCACGAATTGGGACCAGGAGAGTCAGATTCTGCAATAAAAAAAAAAGTGCTTTTGAAATCGAATAACTCCGAGAATAAGGCTCAGAAATGGATTTTCTCGACGGATGAGCACGAATTGGGACTAGGAGAGTCAGATTCTGCAATAAAAAAAAAAGTGCTTTTGAAATCGAATAACTCCGAGAATAAGGCTCAGAAATGGATTTTCTCGACGGATGAGCACGAATTGGGACCAGGAGAGTCAGATTCTGCAAAAAAAAAAAATTTGCTTTCGAAATCGATTTCAAGGGCAATTTTCTGAAAGTGCTCAGAAATGAATTTTCTCAACGGATGAGCACGAATTGGGACCAGGAGAGTCAGATTCTGCAATAAAAAAAAAAGTGCTTTTGAAATCGAATAACTCCGAAACTAAGGCTCTGAAATGGATTTTCTCGACGGATGAGCACGAATTGGGACCAGGAGAGTCAGATTCTGCAATAAAAAAAAAAGTGCTTTTGAAATCGAATAACTCCGAAACTAAGGCTCAGAAATGGATTTTCTCGACGGATGAGCACGAATTGGGACCAGGAGAGTCAGATTCTGCAAAAAAAAAAAAAGTGCTTTTGAAATCGAATAACTCCGAAAATAAGGCTCAGAAATGGATTTTCTCGACGGATGAGCACGAATTGGGACCAGGAGAATCAGATTCTGCAAAAAAAAAAAATTTGCTTTCGAAATCGATTTCGAAAGCAAATTTTTTTTTTTTGCAGAATCTGAATCCTTGGGTCCTAATTCGTGCTCATCCGTCGAGAAAATCCATTTCTGAGCACCTTTTCTTAAAGGTGCTCCGATTTCGGTTTTTTCAACGGATGAGCACGAATCACGACCCAAAGATTCCGATTCTGCAAAAAAAAAAAATTTGCTTTCGAAATAAATTTTTTCAAAATCACCGATGTAGGACCCCAGTAACGGGGGGGGGGGGGGGGCACAAAAAAATTTTGAAAAATTTCACAAAAAAAATATAAAATTTTTTGAATACCCTCCCACCCTTCGTAGTCCTGTAGGAGGCTCCAGTGAGGAACACGAATCCCGAAACGAGCCAAAAATAACTCTAGAGATCTATAAAGACCTGTACAGGCTCATGAAGGCTCCTAGAATACGATACCAACCTCTAAAGGTCCACACAAACCTCTTGAAATTCACATGAACCTCTACAAGATCCATGCAACCTTCTAGAGGTCCATAAAGACCTGTGGAGGTCCATAAAGGCCTCTAAAGATCGATACAGACCTCTAAAGATCTACACAAAGCTCTGGGAGTCCACACGAATCTCGACAAAGTCCATAAAGCACTCTACAAGTCCATAAAGACCTGTGGAGGTTCATAAAGGCCTCTAGAAGTCCATACAAACCTCTATGATGTCCGTAAAGACCTCTAGAACCTCGTAAATACTTGTGCAAGTCCATACAAACCTCTAAAAGTGAACACCGACCTCCACGAAGGCCGTAAAGTCCTGTACAAATCCATAAAGACGGCTACGAGGTTAATATCGACTTCCATAATCGAATAACTCCAAGAATAAGGCTCAGAAATGGATTTTCTCGACGGATGAGCACGAATTGGGACCAGGAGAGTCAGATTCTGCAATAAAAAAAAAAGTGCTTTTGAAATCGAATAACTCCGAGAATAAGGCTCAGAAATGGATTTTCTCGACGGATTAGCACGAATTGGGACCAGGAGAGTCAGATTCTGCGATAAAAAAAAAAGTGCTTTTGAAATCGAATAACTCCGAGAATAAGGCTCAGAAATGGATTTTCTCAACGGATGAGCACGAATTGGGACCAGGAGAGTCAGATTCTGCAATAAAAAAAAAAGTGCTTTTGAAATCGAATAACTCCAAGAATAAGGCTCAGAAATGGATTTTCTCGACGGATGAGCACGAATTGGGACCAGGAGAGTCAGATTCTGCAATAAAAAAAAAAGTGCTTTTGAAATCGAATAACTCCGAGAATAAGGCTCAGAAATGGATTTTCTCGACGGATGAGCACGAATTGGGACTAGGAGAGTCAGATTCTGCAATAAAAAAAAAAGTGCTTTTGAAATCGAATAACTCCGAGAATAAGGCTCAGAAATGGATTTTCTCGACGGATGAGCACGAATTGGGACCAGGAGAGTCAGATTCTGCAAAAAAAAAAAATTTGCTTTCGAAATCGATTTCAAGGGCAATTTTCTGAAAGTGCTCAGAAATGAATTTTCTCAACGGATGAGCACGAATTGGGACCAGGAGAGTCAGATTCTGCAATAAAAAAAAAAGTGCTTTTGAAATCGAATAACTCCGAAACTAAGGCTCTGAAATGGATTTTCTCGACGGATGAGCACGAATTGGGACCAGGAGAGTCAGATTCTGCAATAAAAAAAAAAGTGCTTTTGAAATCGAATAACTCCGAAACTAAGGCTCAGAAATGGATTTTCTCGACGGATGAGCACGAATTGGGACCAGGAGAGTCAGATTCTGCAAAAAAAAAAAAAGTGCTTTTGAAATCGAATAACTCCGAAAATAAGGCTCAGAAATGGATTTTCTCGACGGATGAGCACGAATTGGGACCAGGAGAATCAGATTCTGCAAAAAAAAAAAATTTGCTTTCGAAATCGATTTCGAAAGCAAATTTTTTTTTTTTGCAGAATCTGAATCCTTGGGTCCTAATTCGTGCTCATCCGTCGAGAAAATCCATTTCTGAGCACCTTTTCTTAAAGGTGCTCCGATTTCGGTTTTTTCAACGGATGAGCACGAATCACGACCCAAAGATTCCGATTCTGCAAAAAAAAAAAATTTGCTTTCGAAATAAATTTTTTCAAAGTCACCGATGTAGGACCCCAGTAACGGGGGGGGGGGGGGGGTCAAAAAATTTAAAAAATTTCACAAAAAAATATAAAATTTTTTGAATACCCTCCCACCCTTCGTAGTCCTGTAGGAGGCTCCAGTGAGGAACACAAATCCCGAAACGAGACAAAAATAACTCTAGAGATCTATAAAAACCTGTACAGGCTCATGAAGGCTCCTAGAATACGATACCGACCTCTAAAGGTCCACACGAACCTCTTGAAATCCACATGAACCTCTACAAGATCCATGCAACCTTCTAGAGGTCCATAAAGACCTGTGGAGGTCCATACAGGCCTCTAAAGATCGATACAGACCTCGAGAGATCTACACAAAGCTCTGGGAGTCCACACGAATCTCGACAAAGTCCATAAAGCACTCTACAAGTCCATAAAGACCTGTGGAGGTTCATAAAGGCCTCTAGAAGTCCATACAAACCTCTATGATGTCCGTAAAGACCTCTAGAACCTCGTAAATACTTGTGCAAGTCCATACAAACCTCTAAAAGTGAACACCGACCTCCACGAAGGCCGTAAAGTCCTGTACAAATCCATAAAGACGGCTACGAGGTTAATATCGACTTCCATAATCGAATAACTCCAAGAATAAGGCTCAGAAATGGATTTTCTCGACGGATGAGCACGAATTGGGACCAGGAGAGTCAGATTCTGCAATAAAAAAAAAAGTGCTTTCAAAATTCAATAACTCCGAGAATAAGGCTCAGAAATGGATTTTCTCGACGGATGAGCACGAATTGGGACCAGGAGAATCAGATTCTGCAACAAAAAAAAAAGTGCTTTCAAAATTCAATAACTCCGAGAATAAGGCTCAGAAATGAATTTTCTCGACGGATGAGCACGAATTGGGACCAGGAGAATCAGATTCTGCAATAAAAAAAAAAGTGCTTTCAAAATTCAATAACTCCGAGAATAAGGCTCAGAAATGGATTTTCTCGACGGATGAGCACGAATTGGGACCAGGAGAATCAGATTCTGCAATAAAAAAAAAAGTGCTTTCAAAATTCAATAACTCCGAGAATAAGGCTCAGAAATGGATTTTCTCGACGGATGAGCACGAATTGGGACCAGGAGAATCAGATTCTGCAATAAAAAAAAAAGTGCTTTCAAAATTCAATAACTCCGAGAATAAGGCTCAGAAATGGATTTTCTCGACGGATGAGCACGAATTGGGACCAGGAGAATCAGATTCTGCAATAAAAAAAAAAGTGCTTTCAAAATTCAATAACTCCGAGAATAAGGCTCAGAAATGAATTTTCTCGACGGATGAGCACGAATTGGGACCAGGAGAATCAGATTCTGAAAAAAAAAAAATTTGCTTTCAAAATCGATTTTGAAGGCAATTTTCTGAAAGTGCTCAGAAATGAATTTTCTCAACGGATGAGCACGAATTGGGACCAGGAGAATCAGATTCTGCAATAAAAAAAAAAGTGCTTTCAAAATCGAATAACTCCGAGAATAAGGCTCAGAAATGGATTTTCTCGACGGATGAGCACGAATTGGGACCAGGAGCGTCAGATTCTGCAATAAAAAAAAAAGTGCTTTCAAAATTCAATAACTCCGAGAATAAGGCTCAGAAATGGATTTTCTCGACGGATGAGCACGAATTGGGACCAGGAGAATCAGATTCTACAATAAAAAAAAAAGTGCTTTCAAAATTCAATAACTCCGAGAATAAGGCTCAGAAATGGATTTTCTCGACGGATGAGCACGAATTGGGACCAGGAGAATCAGATTCTGCAAAAAAAAAAAATTTGCTTTCAAAATTAATTTTGAAAGCAAATTTTTTTTTTTTGCAGAATCTGAATCCTTGGGTCCTAATTCGTGCTCATCCGTCGAGAAAATCCATTTCTGAGCACCTTTTCTTAAAGGTCCTCCGATTTCAGTTTTTTCAACGGATGAGCACGAATCACGACCCAAAGATTCCGATTCTGCAAAAAAAAAAAAATTGCTTTCAAAATAAATTTTTTTCGAAACCACCGATGTTGGACCTCAGTAACGGGGGGGGGGGGGGGTCAAAAAATTTTAAAAATTTCACAAAAAAATATAAAATTTTTAGAATACCCTCCCACCCTTCGTAGTCCTGTAGGAGGCTCCAGTGAGGAACACAAATCCCGAAACGAGCCAAAAATAACTCTAGAGATCTATAAAGACCTGTACAGGCTCATGAAGGCTCCTAGAATACGATACCGACCTCTAAAGGTCCACACAAACCTCTTGAAATCCACATGAACCTCTACAAGATCATTCTCGACGGATGAGCACGAATTGAGACCAGGAGAGTCAGATTCTGCAATAAAAAAAAAAGTGCTTTTGAAATCGAATAACTCTGAGAATAAGGCTCAGAAATGGATTTTCTCAACGGATGAGCACGAATTGGGACCAGGAGAGTGGGATTCTGCAATAAAAAAAAAAGTGCTTTTGAAATCGAATAACTCCGAGAATAAGGCTCAGAAATGGATTTTCTCGACGGATGAGCACGAATTGGGACCAGGAGAGTCAGATTCTGCAAAAAAAAAAAAAGTGCTTTTGAAATCGAATAACTCCGAAAATAAGGCTCAGAAATGGATTTTCTCGACGGATGAGCACGAATTGGGACCAGGAGAATCAGATTCTGCAAAAAAAAAAATTTGCTTTCGAAATCGATTTCGAAAGCAAATTTTTTTTTTTTGCAGAATCTGAATCCTTGGGTCCTAATTCGTGCTCATCCGTCGAGAAAATCCATTTCTGAGCACCTTTTCTTAAAGGTGCTCCGATTTCGGTTTTTTCAACGGATGAGCACGAATCACGACCCAAAGATTCCGATTCTGCAAAAAAAAAAAATTTGCTTTCGAAATAAATTTTTTCAAAATCACCGATGTAGGACCCCAGTAACGGGGGGGGGGGGGGGGTCAAAAAAATTTAAAAATTTCACAAAAAAATATAAAATTTTTAGAATACCCTCCCACCCTTCGTAGTCCTGTAGGAGGCTCCAGTGAGGAACACAAATCCCGAAACGAGCCAAAAATAACTCTAGAGATCTATAAAGACCTGTACAGGCTCATGAAGGCTCCTAGAATACGATACCGACCTCTAAAGGTCCACACAAACCTCTTGAAATCCACATGAACCTCTACAAGATCATTTTCGACGGATGAGCACGAATTGAGACCAGGAGAGTCAGATTCTGCAATAAAAAAAAAAGTGCTTTTGAAATCGAATAACTCTGAGAATAAGGCTCAGAAATGGATTTTCTCAACGGATGAGCACGAATTGGGACCAGGAGAGTGGGATTCTGCAATAAAAAAAAAAGTGCTTTTGAAATCGAATAACTCCGAGAATAAGGCTCAGAAATGGATTTTCTCGACGGACGAGCACGAATTGGGACCGGGAGAGTCAGATTCTGCAATAAAAAAAAAAGTGCTTTTGAAATCGAATAACTCTGGAAATAAGGCTCAGAAATGGATTTTCTCGACGGATGAGCACGAATTGGGACCAGGAGAGTCAGATTCTGCAATAAAAAAAAAAGTGCTTTTGAAATCGAATAACTCCGAAAATAAGGCTCAGAAATGGATTTTCTCGACGGATGAGCACGAATTGGGACCAGGAGAGTCAGATTCTGCAATAAAAAAAAAAATGCTTTTGAAATCGAATAACTCCGAAAATAAGGCTCAGAAATGGATTTTCTCGACGGATGAGCACGAATTGGGACCAGGAGAGTCAGATTCTGCAATAAAAAAAAAAGTGCTTTTGAAATCGAATAACTCCGAAACTAAGGCTCAGAAATGGATTTTCTCGACGGATGAGCACGAATTGGGACCAGGAGAATCAGATTCTGCAATAAAAAAAAAAGTGCTTTCAAAATTCAATAACTCCGAGAATAAGGCTCAGAAATGGATTTTCTCGACGGATGAGCACGAATTGGGACCAGGAGAATCAGATTCTGCAATAAAAAAAAAAGTGCTTTCAAAATTCAATAACTCCGAGAATAAGGCTCAGAAATGGATTTTCTCGACGGATGAGCACGAATTGGGACCAGGAGAATCAGATTCTGCAATAAAAAAAAAAGTGCTTTCAAAATTCAATAACTCCGAGAATAAGGCTCAGAAATGAATTTTCTCGACGGATGAGCACGAATTGGGACCAGGAGAATCAGATTCTGAAAAAAAAAAATTTGCTTTCAAAATCGATTTTGAAGGCAATTTTCTGAAAGTGCTCAGAAATGAATTTTCTCAACGGATGAGCACGAATTGGGACCAGGAGAATCAGATTCTGCAATAAAAAAAAAAGTGCTTTCAAAATCGAATAACTCCGAGAATAAGGCTCAGAAATGGATTTTCTCGACGGATGAGCACGAATTGGGACCAGGAGCGTCAGATTCTGCAATAAAAAAAAAAGTGCTTTCAAAATTCAATAACTCCGAGAATAAGGCTCAGAAATGGATTTTCTCGACGGATGAGCACGAATTGGGACCAGGAGAATCAGATTCTACAATAAAAAAAAAAGTGCTTTCAAAATTCAATAACTCCGAGAATAAGGCTCAGAAATGGATTTTCTCGACGGATGAGCACGAATTGGGACCAGGAGAATCAGATTCTGCAAAAAAAAAAAATTTGCTTTCAAAATTCAATAACTCCGAGAATAAGGCTCAGAAATGAATTTTCTCGACGGATGAGCACGAATTGGGACCAGGAGAATCAGATTCTGAAAAAAAAAAATTTGCTTTCAAAATCGATTTTGAAGGCAATTTTCTGAAAGTGCTCAGAAATGAATTTTCTCAACGGATGAGCACGAATTGGGACCAGGAGAATCAGATTCTGCAATAAAAAAAAAAGTGCTTTCAAAATCGAATAACTCCGAGAATAAGGCTCAGAAATGGATTTTCTCGACGGATGAGCACGAATTGGGACCAGGAGCGTCAGATTCTGCAATAAAAAAAAAAGTGCTTTCAAAATTCAATAACTCCGAGAATAAGGCTCAGAAATGGATTTTCTCGACGGATGAGCACGAATTGGGACCAGGAGAATCAGATTCTACAATAAAAAAAAAAGTGCTTTCAAAATTCAATAACTCCGAGAATAAGGCTCAGAAATGGATTTTCTCGACGGATGAGCACGAATTGGGACCAGGAGAATCAGATTCTGCAAAAAAAAAAAATTTGCTTTCAAAATTAATTTTGAAAGCAAATTTTTTTTTTTTGCAGAATCTGAATCCTTGGGTCCTAATTCGTGCTCATCCGTCGAGAAAATCCATTTCTGAGCACCTTTTCTTAAAGGTCCTCCGATTTCAGTTTTTTCAACGGATGAGCACGAATCACGACCCAAAGATTCCGATTCTGCAAAAAAAAAAAAATTGCTTTCAAAATAAATTTTTTTCGAAACCACCGATGTTGGACCTCAGTAACGGGGGGGGGGGGGGGGGGGGGTCAAAAAATTTTAAAAATTTCACAAAAAAATATAAAATTTTTAGAATACCCTCCCACCCTTCGTAGTCCTGTAGGAGGCTCCAGTGAGGAACACAAATCCCGAAACGAGCCAAAAATAACTCTAGAGATCTATAAAGACCTGTACAGGCTCATGAAGGCTCCTAGAATACGATACCGACCTCTAAAGGTCCACACAAACCTCTTGAAATCCACATGAACCTCTACAAGATCATTCTCGACGGATGAGCACGAATTGAGACCAGGAGAGTCAGATTCTGCAATAAAAAAAAAAGTGCTTTTGAAATCGAATAACTCTGAGAATAAGGCTCAGAAATGGATTTTCTCAACGGATGAGCACGAATTGGGACCAGGAGAGTGGGATTCTGCAATAAAAAAAAAAGTGCTTTTGAAATCGAATAACTCCGAGAATAAGGCTCAGAAATGGATTTTCTCGACGGACGAGCACGAATTGGGACCGGGAGAGTCAGATTCTGCAATAAAAAAAAAAGTGCTTTTGAAATCGAATAACTCTGGAAATAAGGCTCAGAAATGGATTTTCTCGACGGATGAGCACGAATTGGGACCAGGAGAGTCAGATTCTGCAATAAAAAAAAAAGTGCTTTTGAAATCGAATAACTCCGAAAATAAGGCTCAGAAATGGATTTTCTCGACGGATGAGCACGAATTGGGACCAGGAGAGTCAGATTCTGCAATAAAAAAAAAAATGCTTTTGAAATCGAATAACTCCGAAAATAAGGCTCAGAAATGGATTTTCTCGACGGATGAGCACGAATTGGGACCAGGAGAGTCAGATTCTGCAATAAAAAAAAAAGTGCTTTTGAAATCGAATAACTCCGAAACTAAGGCTCAGAAATGGATTTTCTCGACGGATGAGCACGAATTGGGACCAGGAGAATCAGATTCTGCAATAAAAAAAAAAGTGCTTTCAAAATTCAATAACTCCGAGAATAAGGCTCAGAAATGGATTTTCTCGACGGATGAGCACGAATTGGGACCAGGAGAATCAGATTCTGCAATAAAAAAAAAAGTGCTTTCAAAATTCAATAACTCCGAGAATAAGGCTCAGAAATGGATTTTCTCGACGGATGAGCACGAATTGGGACCAGGAGAATCAGATTCTGCAATAAAAAAAAAAGTGCTTTCAAAATTCAATAACTCCGAGAATAAGGCTCAGAAATGAATTTTCTCGACGGATGAGCACGAATTGGGACCAGGAGAATCAGATTCTGAAAAAAAAAAATTTGCTTTCAAAATCGATTTTGAAGGCAATTTTCTGAAAGTGCTCAGAAATGAATTTTCTCAACGGATGAGCACGAATTGGGACCAGGAGAATCAGATTCTGCAATAAAAAAAAAAGTGCTTTCAAAATCGAATAACTCCGAGAATAAGGCTCAGAAATGGATTTTCTCGACGGATGAGCACGAATTGGGACCAGGAGCGTCAGATTCTGCAATAAAAAAAAAAGTGCTTTCAAAATTCAATAACTCCGAGAATAAGGCTCAGAAATGGATTTTCTCGACGGATGAGCACGAATTGGGACCAGGAGAATCAGATTCTACAATAAAAAAAAAAGTGCTTTCAAAATTCAATAACTCCGAGAATAAGGCTCAGAAATGGATTTTCTCGACGGATGAGCACGAATTGGGACCAGGAGAATCAGATTCTGCAAAAAAAAAAAATTTGCTTTCAAAATTAATTTTGAAAGCAAATTTTTTTTTTTTGCAGAATCTGAATCCTTGGGTCCTAATTCGTGCTCATCCGTCGAGAAAATCCATTTCTGAGCACCTTTTCTTAAAGGTCCTCCGATTTCAGTTTTTTCAACGGATGAGCACGAATCACGACCCAAAGATTCCGATTCTGCAAAAAAAAAAAAATTGCTTTCAAAATAAATTTTTTTCGAAACCACCGATGTTGGACCTCAGTAACGGGGGGGGGGGGGGGGGGGGTCAAAAAATTTTAAAAATTTCACAAAAAAATATAAAATTTTTAGAATACCCTCCCACCCTTCGTAGTCCTGTAGGAGGCTCCAGTGAGGAACACAAATCCCGAAACGAGCCAAAAATAACTCTAGAGATCTATAAAGACCTGTACAGGCTCATGAAGGCTCCTAGAATACGATACCGACCTCTAAAGGTCCACACAAACCTCTTGAAATCCACATGAACCTCTACAAGATCATTCTCGACGGATGAGCACGAATTGAGACCAGGAGAGTCAGATTCTGCAATAAAAAAAAAAGTGCTTTTGAAATCGAATAACTCTGAGAATAAGGCTCAGAAATGGATTTTCTCAACGGATGAGCACGAATTGGGACCAGGAGAGTGGGATTCTGCAATAAAAAAAAAAGTGCTTTTGAAATCGAATAACTCCGAGAATAAGGCTCAGAAATGGATTTTCTCGACGGACGAGCACGAATTGGGACCGGGAGAGTCAGATTCTGCAATAAAAAAAAAAGTGCTTTTGAAATCGAATAACTCTGGAAATAAGGCTCAGAAATGGATTTTCTCGACGGATGAGCACGAATTGGGACCAGGAGAGTCAGATTCTGCAATAAAAAAAAAAGTGCTTTTGAAATCGAATAACTCCGAAAATAAGGCTCAGAAATGGATTTTCTCGACGGATGAGCACGAATTGGGACCAGGAGAGTCAGATTCTGCAATAAAAAAAAAAATGCTTTTGAAATCGAATAACTCCGAAAATAAGGCTCAGAAATGGATTTTCTCGACGGATGAGCACGAATTGGGACCAGGAGAGTCAGATTCTGCAATAAAAAAAAAAGTGCTTTTGAAATCGAATAACTCCGAAACTAAGGCTCAGAAATGGATTTTCTCGACGGATGAGCACGAATTGGGACCAGGAGAATCAGATTCTGCAATAAAAAAAAAAGTGCTTTCAAAATTCAATAACTCCGAGAATAAGGCTCAGAAATGGATTTTCTCGACGGATGAGCACGAATTGGGACCAGGAGAATCAGATTCTGCAATAAAAAAAAAAGTGCTTTCAAAATTCAATAACTCCGAGAATAAGGCTCAGAAATGGATTTTCTCGACGGATGAGCACGAATTGGGACCAGGAGAATCAGATTCTGCAATAAAAAAAAAAGTGCTTTCAAAATTCAATAACTCCGAGAATAAGGCTCAGAAATGAATTTTCTCGACGGATGAGCACGAATTGGGACCAGGAGAATCAGATTCTGAAAAAAAAAAATTTGCTTTCAAAATCGATTTTGAAGGCAATTTTCTGAAAGTGCTCAGAAATGAATTTTCTCAACGGATGAGCACGAATTGGGACCAGGAGAATCAGATTCTGCAATAAAAAAAAAAGTGCTTTCAAAATCGAATAACTCCGAGAATAAGGCTCAGAAATGGATTTTCTCGACGGATGAGCACGAATTGGGACCAGGAGCGTCAGATTCTGCAATAAAAAAAAAAGTGCTTTCAAAATTCAATAACTCCGAGAATAAGGCTCAGAAATGGATTTTCTCGACGGATGAGCACGAATTGGGACCAGGAGAATCAGATTCTACAATAAAAAAAAAAGTGCTTTCAAAATTCAATAACTCCGAGAATAAGGCTCAGAAATGGATTTTCTCGACGGATGAGCACGAATTGGGACCAGGAGAATCAGATTCTGCAAAAAAAAAAAATTTGCTTTCAAAATTAATTTTGAAAGCAAATTTTTTTTTTTTGCAGAATCTGAATCCTTGGGTCCTAATTCGTGCTCATCCGTCGAGAAAATCCATTTCTGAGCACCTTTTCTTAAAGGTCCTCCGATTTCAGTTTTTTCAACGGATGAGCACGAATCACGACCCAAAGATTCCGATTCTGCAAAAAAAAAAAAATTGCTTTCAAAATAAATTTTTTTCGAAACCACCGATGTTGGACCTCAGTAACGGGGGGGGGGGGGGGGTCAAAAAATTTTAAAAATTTCACAAAAAAATATAAAATTTTTAGAATACCCTCCCACCCTTCGTAGTCCTGTAGGAGGCTCCAGTGAGGAACACAAATCCCGAAACGAGCCAAAAATAACTCTAGAGATCTATAAAGACCTGTACAGGCTCATGAAGGCTCCTAGAATACGATACCAACCTCTAAAGGTCCACACAAACCTCTTGAAATCCACATGAACCTCTACAAGATCATTCTCGACGGATGAGCACGAATTGAGACCAGGAGAGTCAGATTCTGCAATAAAAAAAAAAGTGCTTTTGAAATCGAATAACTCTGGGAATAAGGCTCAGAAATGGATTTTCTCAACGGATGAGCACGAATTGGGACCAGGAGAGTGGGATTCTGCAATAAAAAAAAAAGTGCTTTTGAAATCGAATAACTCCGAGAATAAGGCTCAGAAATGGATTTTCTCGACGGACGAGCACGAATTGGGACCGGGAGAGTCAGATTCTGCAATAAAAAAAAAAGTGCTTTTGAAATCGAATAACTCTGGAAATAAGGCTCAGAAATGGATTTTCTCGACGGATGAGCACGAATTGGGACCAGGAGAGTCAGATTCTGCAATAAAAAAAAAAGTGCTTTTGAAATCGAATAACTCCGAAAATAAGGCTCAGAAATGGATTTTCTCGACGGATGAGCACGAATTGGGACCAGGAGAGTCAGATTCTGCAATAAAAAAAAAAATGCTTTTGAAATCGAATAACTCCGAAAATAAGGCTCAGAAATGGATTTTCTCGACGGATGAGCACGAATTGGGACCAGGAGAGTCAGATTCTGCAATAAAAAAAAAAGTGCTTTTGAAATCGAATAACTCCGAGAATAAGGCTCAGAAATGGATTTTCTCGACGGATGAGCACGAATTGGGACCAGGAGAGTCAGATTCTGCAAAAAAAAAAAATTTGCTTCCGAAATCGATTTCAAGAGCAATTTTCTGAAAGTGCTCAGAAATGAATTCTCTCAACGGATGAGAACGAATTAGGACCGGGAGAGTCAGATTCTGCAATAAAAAAAAAAGTGCTTTTGAAATCGAATAACTCCGAAAATAAGGCTCAGAAATGGATTTTCTTGACGGATGAGCACGAATTGGGACCAGGAGTGTCAGATTCTGCAATAAAAAAAAAAGTGCTTTTGAAATCGAATAACTCCGAAAATAAGGCTCAGAAATGGATTTTCTCGACGGATGAGCACGAATTGGGACCAGGAGAGTCAGATTCTGCAATAAAAAAAAAAGTGCTTTTGAAATCGAATAACTCCGAAAATAAGGCTCAGAAATGGATTTTCTCGACGGATGAGCACGAATTGGGACCAGGAGAATCAGATTCTGCAAAAAAAAAAAATTTGCTTTCGAAATCGATTTCGAAAGCAAATTTTTTTTTTTTGCAGAATCTGAATCCTTGGGTCCTAATTCGTGCTCATCCGTCGAGAAAATCCATTTCTGAGCACCTTTTCTTAAAGGTGCTCCGATTTCGTTTTTTTCAACGGATGAGCACGAATCACGACCCAAAGATTCCGATTCTGCAAAAAAAAAAAATTTGCTTTCGAAATAAATTTTTTCGAAATCACCGATGTAGGACCCCAGTAACGGGGGGGGGGGGGGGCACAAAAAAATTTTGAAAAATTTCACAAAAAAAATATAAAATTTTTTGAATACCCTCCCACCCTTCGTAGTCCTGTAGGAGGCTCCAGTGAGGAACACGAATCCCGAAACGAGCCAAAAATAACTCTAGAGATCTATAAAGACCTGTACAGGCTCATGAAGGCTCCTAGAATACGATACCAACCTCTAAAGGTCCACACAAACCTCTTGAAATTCACATGAACCTCTACAAGATCCATGCAACCTTCTAGAGGTCCATAAAGACCTGTGGAGGTCCATAAAGGCCTCTAAAGATCGATACAGACCTCTAAAGATCTACACAAAGCTCTGGGAGTCCACACGAATCTCGACAAAGTCCATAAAGCACTCTACAAGTCCATAAAGACCTGTGGAGGTTCATAAAGGCCTCTAGAAGTCCATACAAACCTCTATGATGTCCGTAAAGACCTCTAGAACCTCGTAAATACTTGTGCAAGTCCATACAAACCTCTAAAAGTGAACACCGACCTCCACGAAGGCCGTAAAGTCCTGTACAAATCCATAAAGACGGCTACGAGGTTAATATCGACTTCCATAATCGAATAACTCCAAGAATAAGGCTCAGAAATGGATTTTCTCGACGGATGAGCACGAATTGGGACCAGGAGAGTCAGATTCTGCAATAAAAAAAAAAGTGCTTTTGAAATCGAATAACTCCGAGAATAAGGCTCAGAAATGGATTTTCTCGACGGATTAGCACGAATTGGGACCAGGAGAGTCAGATTCTGCGATAAAAAAAAAAGTGCTTTTGAAATCGAATAACTCCGAGAATAAGGCTCAGAAATGGATTTTCTCAACGGATGAGCACGAATTGGGACCAGGAGAGTCAGATTCTGCAATAAAAAAAAAAGTGCTTTTGAAATCGAATAACTCCAAGAATAAGGCTCAGAAATGGATTTTCTCGACGGATGAGCACGAATTGGGACCAGGAGAGTCAGATTCTGCAATAAAAAAAAAAGTGCTTTTGAAATCGAATAACTCCGAGAATAAGGCTCAGAAATGGATTTTCTCGACGGATGAGCACGAATTGGGACTAGGAGAGTCAGATTCTGCAATAAAAAAAAAAGTGCTTTTGAAATCGAATAACTCCGAGAATAAGGCTCAGAAATGGATTTTCTCGACGGATGAGCACGAATTGGGACCAGGAGAGTCAGATTCTGCAAAAAAAAAAAATTTGCTTTCGAAATCGATTTCAAGGGCAATTTTCTGAAAGTGCTCAGAAATGAATTTTCTCAACGGATGAGCACGAATTGGGACCAGGAGAGTCAGATTCTGCAATAAAAAAAAAAGTGCTTTTGAAATCGAATAACTCCGAAACTAAGGCTCTGAAATGGATTTTCTCGACGGATGAGCACGAATTGGGACCAGGAGAGTCAGATTCTGCAATAAAAAAAAAAGTGCTTTTGAAATCGAATAACTCCGAAACTAAGGCTCAGAAATGGATTTTCTCGACGGATGAGCACGAATTGGGACCAGGAGAGTCAGATTCTGCAAAAAAAAAAAAAGTGCTTTTGAAATCGAATAACTCCGAAAATAAGGCTCAGAAATGGATTTTCTCGACGGATGAGCACGAATTGGGACCAGGAGAATCAGATTCTGCAAAAAAAAAAATTTGCTTTTGAAATCGATTTCGAAAGCAAATTTTTTTTTTTTGCAGAATCTGAATCCTTGGGTCCTAATTCGTGCTCATCCGTCGAGAAAATCCATTTCTGAGCACCTTTTCTTAAAGGTGCTCCGATTTCGGTTTTTTCAACGGATGAGCACGAATCACGACCCAAAGATTCCGATTCTGCAAAAAAAAAAAATTTGCTTTCGAAATAAATTTTTTCAAAATCACCGATGTAGGACCCCAGTAACGGGGGGGGGGGGCACAAAAAAATTTTGAAAAATTTCACAAAAAAAATATAAAATTTTTTGAATACCCTCCCACCCTTCGTAGTCCTGTAGGAGGCTCCAGTGAGGAACACGAATCCCGAAACGAGCCAAAAATAACTCTAGAGATCTATAAAGACCTGTACAGGCTCATGAAGGCTCCTAGAATACGATACCAACCTCTAAAGGTCCACACAAACCTCTTGAAATTCACATGAACCTCTACAAGATCCATGCAACCTTCTAGAGGTCCATAAAGACCTGTGGAGGTCCATAAAGGCCTCTAAAGATCGATACAGACCTCTAAAGATCTACACAAAGCTCTGGGAGTCCACACGAATCTCGACAAAGTCCATAAAGCACTCTACAAGTCCATAAAGACCTGTGGAGGTTCATAAAGGCCTCTAGAAGTCCATACAAACCTCTATGATGTCCGTAAAGACCTCTAGAACCTCGTAAATACTTGTGCAAGTCCATACAAACCTCTAAAAGTGAACACCGACCTCCACGAAGGCCGTAAAGTCCTGTACAAATCCATAAAGACGGCTACGAGGTTAATATCGACTTCCATAATCGAATAACTCCAAGAATAAGGCTCAGAAATGGATTTTCTCGACGGATGAGCACGAATTGGGACCAGGAGAGTCAGATTCTGCAATAAAAAAAAAAGTGCTTTTGAAATCGAATAACTCCGAGAATAAGGCTCAGAAATGGATTTTCTCGACGGATTAGCACGAATTGGGACCAGGAGAGTCAGATTCTGCGATAAAAAAAAAAGTGCTTTTGAAATCGAATAACTCCGAGAATAAGGCTCAGAAATGGATTTTCTCAACGGATGAGCACGAATTGGGACCAGGAGAGTCAGATTCTGCAATAAAAAAAAAAGTGCTTTTGAAATCGAATAACTCCAAGAATAAGGCTCAGAAATGGATTTTCTCGACGGATGAGCACGAATTGGGACCAGGAGAGTCAGATTCTGCAATAAAAAAAAAAGTGCTTTTGAAATCGAATAACTCCGAGAATAAGGCTCAGGAATGGATTTTCTCGACGGATGAGCACGAATTGGGACTAGGAGAGTCAGATTCTGCAATAAAAAAAAAAGTGCTTTTGAAATCGAATAACTCCGAGAATAAGGCTCAGAAATGGATTTTCTCGACGGATGAGCACGAATTGGGACCAGGAGAGTCAGATTCTGCAAAAAAAAAAAATTTGCTTTCGAAATCGATTTCAAGGGCAATTTTCTGAAAGTGCTCAGAAATGAATTTTCTCAACGGATGAGCACGAATTGGGACCAGGAGAGTCAGATTCTGCAATAAAAAAAAAAGTGCTTTTGAAATCGAATAACTCCGAAACTAAGGCTCTGAAATGGATTTTCTCGACGGATGAGCACGAATTGGGACCAGGAGAGTCAGATTCTGCAATAAAAAAAAAAGTGCTTTTGAAATCGAATAACTCCGAAACTAAGGCTCAGAAATGGATTTTCTCGACGGATGAGCACGAATTGGGACCAGGAGAGTCAGATTCTGCAAAAAAAAAAAAAGTGCTTTTGAAATCGAATAACTCCGAAAATAAGGCTCAGAAATGGATTTTCTCGACGGATGAGCACGAATTGGGACCAGGAGAATCAGATTCTGCAAAAAAAAAAAATTTGCTTTCGAAATCGATTTCGAAAGCAAATTTTTTTTTTTTGCAGAATCTGAATCCTTGGGTCCTAATTCGTGCTCATCCGTCGAGAAAATCCATTTCTGAGCACCTTTTCTTAAAGGTGCTCCGATTTCGGTTTTTTCAACGGATGAGCACGAATCACGACCCAAAGATTCCGATTCTGCAAAAAAAAAAAATTTGCTTTCGAAATAAATTTTTTCAAAATCACCGATGTAGGACCCCAGTAACGGGGGGGGGGGGGGCACAAAAAAATTTTGAAAAATTTCACAAAAAAAATATAAAATTTTTTGAATACCCTCCCACCCTTCGTAGTCCTGTAGGAGGCTCCAGTGAGGAACACGAATCCCGAAACGAGCCAAAAATAACTCTAGAGATCTATAAAGACCTGTACAGGCTCATGAAGGCTCCTAGAATACGATACCAACCTCTAAAGGTCCACACAAACCTCTTGAAATTCACATGAACCTCTACAAGATCCATGCAACCTTCTAGAGGTCCATAAAGACCTGTGGAGGTCCATAAAGGCCTCTAAAGATCGATACAGACCTCTAAAGATCTACACAAAGCTCTGGGAGTCCACACGAATCTCGACAAAGTCCATAAAGCACTCTACAAGTCCATAAAGACCTGTGGAGGTTCATAAAGGCCTCTAGAAGTCCATACAAACCTCTATGATGTCCGTAAAGACCTCTAGAACCTCGTAAATACTTGTGCAAGTCCATACAAACCTCTAAAAGTGAACACCGACCTCCACGAAGGCCGTAAAGTCCTGTACAAATCCATAAAGACGGCTACGAGGTTAATATCGACTTCCATAATCGAATAACTCCAAGAATAAGGCTCAGAAATGGATTTTCTCGACGGATGAGCACGAATTGGGACCAGGAGAGTCAGATTCTGCAATAAAAAAAAAAGTGCTTTTGAAATCGAATAACTCCGAGAATAAGGCTCAGAAATGGATTTTCTCGACGGATTAGCACGAATTGGGACCAGGAGAGTCAGATTCTGCGATAAAAAAAAAGTGCTTTTGAAATCGAATAACTCCGAGAATAAGGCTCAGAAATGGATTTTCTCAACGGATGAGCACGAATTGGGACCAGGAGAGTCAGATTCTGCAATAAAAAAAAAAGTGCTTTTGAAATCGAATAACTCCAAGAATAAGGCTCAGAAATGGATTTTCTCGACGGATGAGCACGAATTGGGACCAGGAGAGTCAGATTCTGCAATAAAAAAAAAAGTGCTTTTGAAATCGAATAACTCCGAGAATAAGGCTCAGAAATGGATTTTCTCGACGGATGAGCACGAATTGGGACTAGGAGAGTCAGATTCTGCAATAAAAAAAAAAGTGCTTTTGAAATCGAATAACTCCGAGAATAAGGCTCAGAAATGGATTTTCTCGACGGATGAGCACGAATTGGGACCAGGAGAGTCAGATTCTGCAAAAAAAAAAAATTTGCTTTCGAAATCGATTTCAAGGGCAATTTTCTGAAAGTGCTCAGAAATGAATTTTCTCAACGGATGAGCACGAATTGGGACCAGGAGAGTCAGATTCTGCAATAAAAAAAAAAGTGCTTTTGAAATCGAATAACTCCGAAACTAAGGCTCTGAAATGGATTTTCTCGACGGATGAGCACGAATTGGGACCAGGAGAGTCAGATTCTGCAATAAAAAAAAAAGTGCTTTTGAAATCGAATAACTCCGAAACTAAGGCTCAGAAATGGATTTTCTCGACGGATGAGCACGAATTGGGACCAGGAGAGTCAGATTCTGCAAAAAAAAAAAAAGTGCTTTTGAAATCGAATAACTCCGAAAATAAGGCTCAGAAATGGATTTTCTCGACGGATGAGCACGAATTGGGACCAGGAGAATCAGATTCTGCAAAAAAAAAAAATTTGCTTTCGAAATCGATTTCGAAAGCAAATTTTTTTTTTTTGCAGAATCTGAATCCTTGGGTCCTAATTCGTGCTCATCCGTCGAGAAAATCCATTTCTGAGCACCTTTTCTTAAAGGTGCTCCGATTTCGGTTTTTTCAACGGATGAGCACGAATCACGACCCAAAGATTCCGATTCTGCAAAAAAAAAAAATTTGCTTTCGAAATAAATTTTTTCAAAATCACCGATGTAGGACCCCAGTAACGGGGGGGGGGGGGGGGGGCACAAAAAAATTTTGAAAAATTTCACAAAAAAAATATAAAATTTTTTGAATACCCTCCCACCCTTCGTAGTCCTGTAGGAGGCTCCAGTGAGGAACACGAATCCCGAAACGAGCCAAAAATAACTCTAGAGATCTATAAACACCTGTACAGGCTCATGAAGGCTCCTAGAATACGATACCAACCTCTAAAGGTCCACACAAACCTCTTGAAATTCACATGAACCTCTACAAGATCCATGCAACCTTCTAGAGGTCCATAAAGACCTGTGGAGGTCCATAAAGGCCTCTAAAGATCGATACAGACCTCTAAAGATCTACACAAAGCTCTGGGAGTCCACACGAATCTCGACAAAGTCCATAAAGCACTCTACAAGTCCATAAAGACCTGTGGAGGTTCATAAAGGCCTCTAGAAGTCCATACAAACCTCTATGATGTCCGTAAAGACCTCTAGAACCTCGTAAATACTTGTGCAAGTCCATACAAACCTCTAAAAGTGAACACCGACCTCCACGAAGGCCGTAAAGTCCTGTACAAATCCATAAAGACGGCTACGAGGTTAATATCGACTTCCATAATCGAATAACTCCAAGAATAAGGCTCAGAAATGGATTTTCTCGACGGATGAGCACGAATTGGGACCAGGAGAGTCAGATTCTGCAATAAAAAAAAAAGTGCTTTTGAAATCGAATAACTCCGAGAATAAGGCTCAGAAATGGATTTTCTCGACGGATTAGCACGAATTGGGACCAGGAGAGTCAGATTCTGCGATAAAAAAAAAAGTGCTTTTGAAATCGAATAACTCCGAGAATAAGGCTCAGAAATGGATTTTCTCAACGGATGAGCACGAATTGGGACCAGGAGAGTCAGATTCTGCAATAAAAAAAAAAGTGCTTTTGAAATCGAATAACTCCAAGAATAAGGCTCAGAAATGGATTTTCTCGACGGATGAGCACGAATTGGGACCAGGAGAGTCAGATTCTGCAATAAAAAAAAAAGTGCTTTTGAAATCGAATAACTCCGAGAATAAGGCTCAGAAATGGATTTTCTCGACGGATGAGCACGAATTGGGACTAGGAGAGTCAGATTCTGCAATAAAAAAAAAAGTGCTTTTGAAATCGAATAACTCCGAGAATAAGGCTCAGAAATGGATTTTCTCGACGGATGAGCACGAATTGGGACCAGGAGAGTCAGATTCTGCAAAAAAAAAAAATTTGCTTTCGAAATCGATTTCAAGGGCAATTTTCTGAAAGTGCTCAGAAATGAATTTTCTCAACGGATGAGCACGAATTGGGACCAGGAGAGTCAGATTCTGCAATAAAAAAAAAAGTGCTTTTGAAATCGAATAACTCCGAAACTAAGGCTCTGAAATGGATTTTCTCGACGGATGAGCACGAATTGGGACCAGGAGAGTCAGATTCTGCAATAAAAAAAAAAGTGCTTTTGAAATCGAATAACTCCGAAACTAAGGCTCAGAAATGGATTTTCTCGACGGATGAGCACGAATTGGGACCAGGAGAGTCAGATTCTGCAAAAAAAAAAAAAGTGCTTTTGAAATCGAATAACTCCGAAAATAAGGCTCAGAAATGGATTTTCTCGACGGATGAGCACGAATTGGGACCAGGAGAATCAGATTCTGCAAAAAAAAAAAATTTGCTTTCGAAATCGATTTCGAAAGCAAATTTTTTTTTTTTGCAGAATCTGAATCCTTGGGTCCTAATTCGTGCTCATCCGTCGAGAAAATCCATTTCTGAGCACCTTTTCTTAAAGGTGCTCCGATTTCGGTTTTTTCAACGGATGAGCACGAATCACGACCCAAAGATTCCGATTCTGCAAAAAAAAAAAATTTGCTTTCGAAATAAATTTTTTCAAAATCACCGATGTAGGACCCCAGTAACGGGGGGGGGGGGGGGGGGGCACAAAAAATTTTGAAAAAATTCACAAAAAAAATATAAAATTTTTTGAATACCCTCCCACCCTTTGTAGTCCTGTAGGAGGCTCCAGTGAGGAACACGAATCCCGAAACGAGCCAAAAATAACTCTAGAGATCTATAAAGACCTGTACAGGCTCATGAAGGCTCCTAGAATACGATACCAACCTCTAAAGGTCCACACAAACCTCTTGAAATTCACATGAACCTCTACAAGATCCATGCAACCTTCTAGAGGTCCATAAAGACCTGTGGAGGTCCATAAAGGCCTCTAAAGATCGATACAGACCTCTAAAGATCTACACAAAGCTCTGGGAGTCCACACGAATCTCGACAAAGTCCATAAAGCACTCTACAAGTCCATAAAGACCTGTGGAGGTTCATAAAGGCCTCTAGAAGTCCATACAAACCTCTATGATGTCCGTAAAGACCTCTAGAACCTCGTAAATACTTGTGCAAGTCCATACAAACCTCTAAAAGTGAACACCGACCTCCACGAAGGCCGTAAAGTCCTGTACAAATCCATAAAGACGGCTACGAGGTTAATATCGACTTCCATAATCGAATAACTCCAAGAATAAGGCTCAGAAATGGATTTTCTCGACGGATGAGCACGAATTGGGACCAGGAGAGTCAGATTCTGCAATAAAAAAAAAAGTGCTTTTGAAATCGAATAACTCCGAGAATAAGGCTCAGAAATGGATTTTCTCGACGGATTAGCACGAATTGGGACCAGGAGAGTCAGATTCTGCGATAAAAAAAAAAGTGCTTTTGAAATCGAATAACTCCGAGAATAAGGCTCAGAAATGGATTTTCTCAACGGATGAGCACGAATTGGGACCAGGAGAGTCAGATTCTGCAATAAAAAAAAAAGTGCTTTTGAAATCGAATAACTCCAAGAATAAGGCTCAGAAATGGATTTTCTCGACGGATGAGCACGAATTGGGACCAGGAGAGTCAGATTCTGCAATAAAAAAAAAAGTGCTTTTGAAATCGAATAACTCCGAGAATAAGGCTCAGAAATGGATTTTCTCGACGGATGAGCACGAATTGGGACTAGGAGAGTCAGATTCTGCAATAAAAAAAAAAGTGCTTTTGAAATCGAATAACTCCGAGAATAAGGCTCAGAAATGGATTTTCTCGACGGATGAGCACGAATTGGGACCAGGAGAGTCAGATTCTGCAAAAAAAAAAAATTTGCTTTCGAAATCGATTTCAAGGGCAATTTTCTGAAAGTGCTCAGAAATGAATTTTCTCAACGGATGAGCACGAATTGGGACCAGGAGAGTCAGATTCTGCAATAAAAAAAAAAGTGCTTTTGAAATCGAATAACTCCGAAACTAAGGCTCTGAAATGGATTTTCTCGACGGATGAGCACGAATTGGGACCAGGAGAGTCAGATTCTGCAATAAAAAAAAAAGTGCTTTTGAAATCGAATAACTCCGAAACTAAGGCTCAGAAATGGATTTTCTCGACGGATGAGCACGAATTGGGACCAGGAGAGTCAGATTCTGCAAAAAAAAAAAAAGTGCTTTTGAAATCGAATAACTCCGAAAATAAGGCTCAGAAATGGATTTTCTCGACGGATGAGCACGAATTGGGACCAGGAGAATCAGATTCTGCAAAAAAAAAAAATTTGCTTTCGAAATCGATTTCGAAAGCAAATTTTTTTTTTTTGCAGAATCTGAATCCTTGGGTCCTAATTCGTGCTCATCCGTCGAGAAAATCCATTTCTGAGCACCTTTTCTTAAAGGTGCTCCGATTTCGGTTTTTTCAACGGATGAGCACGAATCACGACCCAAAGATTCCGATTCTGCAAAAAAAAAAAATTTGCTTTCGAAATAAATTTTTTCAAAATCACCGATGTAGGACCCCAGTAACGGGGGGGGGGGGGGGGGGCACAAAAAATTTTGAAAAAATTCACAAAAAAAATATAAAATTTTTTGAATACCCTCCCACCCTTCGTAGTCCTGTAGGAGGCTCCAGTGAGGAACACGAATCCCGAAACGAGCCAAAAATAACTCTAGAGATCTATAAAGACCTGTACAGGCTCATGAAGGCTCCTAGAATACGATACCAACCTCTAAAGGTCCACACAAACCTCTTGAAATTCACATGAACCTCTACAAGATCCATGCAACCTTCTAGAGGTCCATAAAGACCTGTGGAGGTCCATAAAGGCCTCTAAAGATCGATACAGACCTCTAAAGATCTACACAAAGCTCTGGGAGTCCACACGAATCTCGACAAAGTCCATAAAGCACTCTACAAGTCCATAAAGACCTGTGGAGGTTCATAAAGGCCTCTAGAAGTCCATACAAACCTTTATGATGTCCGTAAAGACCTCTAGAACCTCGTAAATACTTGTGCAAGTCCATACAAACCTCTAAAAGTGAACACCGACCTCCACGAAGGCCGTAAAGTCCTGTACAAATCCATAAAGACGGCTACGAGGTTAATATCGACTTCCATAATCGAATAACTCCAAGAATAAGGCTCAGAAATGGATTTTCTCGACGGATGAGCACGAATTGGGACCAGGAGAGTCAGATTCTGCAATAAAAAAAAAAGTGCTTTTGAAATCGAATAACTCCGAGAATAAGGCTCAGAAATGGATTTTCTCGACGGATTAGCACGAATTGGGACCAGGAGAGTCAGATTCTGCGATAAAAAAAAAAGTGCTTTTGAAATCGAATAACTCCGAGAATAAGGCTCAGAAATGGATTTTCTCAACGGATGAGCACGAATTGGGACCAGGAGAGTCAGATTCTGCAATAAAAAAAAAAGTGCTTTTGAAATCGAATAACTCCAAGAATAAGGCTCAGAAATGGATTTTCTCGACGGATGAGCACGAATTGGGACCAGGAGAGTCAGATTCTGCAATAAAAAAAAAAGTGCTTTTGAAATCGAATAACTCCGAGAATAAGGCTCAGAAATGGATTTTCTCGACGGATGAGCACGAATTGGGACTAGGAGAGTCAGATTCTGCAATAAAAAAAAAGTGCTTTTGAAATCGAATAACTCCGAGAATAAGGCTCAGAAATGGATTTTCTCGACGGATGAGCACGAATTGGGACCAGGAGAGTCAGATTCTGCAAAAAAAAAAATTTGCTTTCGAAATCGATTTCAAGGGCAATTTTCTGAAAGTGCTCAGAAATGAATTTTCTCAACGGATGAGCACGAATTGGGACCAGGAGAGTCAGATTCTGCAATAAAAAAAAAAGTGCTTTTGAAATCGAATAACTCCGAAACTAAGGCTCTGAAATGGATTTTCTCGACGGATGAGCACGAATTGGGACCAGGAGAGTCAGATTCTGCAATAAAAAAAAAAGTGCTTTTGAAATCGAATAACTCCGAAACTAAGGCTCAGAAATGGATTTTCTCGACGGATGAGCACGAATTGGGACCAGGAGAGTCAGATTCTGCAAAAAAAAAAAAAGTGCTTTTGAAATCGAATAACTCCGAAAATAAGGCTCAGAAATGGATTTTCTCGACGGATGAGCACGAATTGGGACCAGGAGAATCAGATTCTGCAAAAAAAAAAAATTTGCTTTCGAAATCGATTTCGAAAGCAAATTTTTTTTTTTTGCAGAATCTGAATCCTTGGGTCCTAATTCGTGCTCATCCGTCGAGAAAATCCATTTCTGAGCACCTTTTCTTAAAGGTGCTCCGATTTCGGTTTTTTCAACGGATGAGCACGAATCACGACCCAAAGATTCCGATTCTGCAAAAAAAAAAAATTTGCTTTCGAAATAAATTTTTTCAAAATCACCGATGTAGGACCCCAGTAACGGGGGGGGGGGGGGTCAAAAAATTTAAAAAATTTCACAAAAAAATATAAAATTTTTTGAATACCCTCCCACCCTTCGTAGTCCTGTAGGAGGCTCCAGTGAGGAACACAAATCCCGAAACGAGACAAAAATAACTCTAGAGATCTATAAAAACCTGTACAGGCTCATGAAGGCTCCTAGAATACGATACCGACCTCTAAAGGTCCACACGAACCTCTTGAAATCCACATGAACCTCTACAAGATCCATGCAGCCTTCTAGAGGTCCATAAAGACCTGTGGAGGTCCATACAGGCCTCTAAAGATCGATACAGACCTCGAGAGATCTACACAAAGCTCTGGGAGTCCACACGAATCTCGACAAAGTCCATAAAGCACTCTACAAGTCCATAAAGACCTGTGGAGGTTCATAAAGGCCTCTAGAAGTCCATACAAACCTCTATGATGTCCGTAAAGACCTCTAGAACCTCGTAAATACTTGTGCAAGTCCATACAAACCTCTAAAAGTGAACACCGACCTCCACGAAGGCCGTAAAGTCCTGTACAAATCCATAAAGACGGCTACGAGGTTAATATCGACTTCCATAATCGAATAACTCCAAGAATAAGGCTCAGAAATGGATTTTCTCGACGGATGAGCACGAATTGGGACCAGGAGAGTCAGATTCTGCAATAAAAAAAAAAGTGCTTTCAAAATTCAATAACTCCGAGAATAAGGCTCAGAAATGGATTTTCTCGACGGATGAGCACGAATTGGGACCAGGAGAATCAGATTCTGCAACAAAAAAAAAAGTGCTTTCAAAATTCAATAACTCCGAGAATAAGGCTCAGAAATGAATTTTCTCGACGGATGAGCACGAATTGGGACCAGGAGAATCAGATTCTGCAATAAAAAAAAAAGTGCTTTCAAAATTCAATAACTCCGAGAATAAGGCTCAGAAATGGATTTTCTCGACGGATGAGCACGAATTGGGACCAGGAGAATCAGATTCTGCAATAAAAAAAAAAGTGCTTTCAAAATTCAATAACTCCGAGAATAAGGCTCAGAAATGGATTTTCTCGACGGATGAGCACGAATTGGGACCAGGAGAATCAGATTCTGCAATAAAAAAAAAAGTGCTTTCAAAATTCAATAACTCCGAGAATAAGGCTCAGAAATGGATTTTCTCGACGGATGAGCACGAATTGGGACCAGGAGAATCAGATTCTGCAATAAAAAAAAAAGTGCTTTCAAAATTCAATAACTCCGAGAATAAGGCTCAGAAATGAATTTTCTCGACGGATGAGCACGAATTGGGACCAGGAGAATCAGATTCTGAAAAAAAAAAAATTTGCTTTCAAAATCGATTTTGAAGGCAATTTTCTGAAAGTGCTCAGAAATGAATTTTCTCAACGGATGAGCACGAATTGGGACCAGGAGAATCAGATTCTGCAATAAAAAAAAAAGTGCTTTCAAAATCGAATAACTCCGAGAATAAGGCTCAGAAATGGATTTTCTCGACGGATGAGCACGAATTGGGACCAGGAGCGTCAGATTCTGCAATAAAAAAAAAAGTGCTTTCAAAATTCAATAACTCCGAGAATAAGGCTCAGAAATGGATTTTCTCGACGGATGAGCACGAATTGGGACCAGGAGAATCAGATTCTACAATAAAAAAAAAAGTGCTTTCAAAATTCAATAACTCCGAGAATAAGGCTCAGAAATGGATTTTCTCGACGGATGAGCACGAATTGGGACCAGGAGAATCAGATTCTGCAAAAAAAAAAAATTTGCTTTCAAAATTAATTTTGAAAGCAAATTTTTTTTTTTTGCAGAATCTGAATCCTTGGGTCCTAATTCGTGCTCATCCGTCGAGAAAATCCATTTCTGAGCACCTTTTCTTAAAGGTCCTCCGATTTCAGTTTTTTCAACGGATGAGCACGAATCACGACCCAAAGATTCCGATTCTGCAAAAAAAAAAAAATTGCTTTCAAAATAAATTTTTTTCGAAACCACCGATGTTGGACCTCAGTAACGGGGGGGGGGGGGGGTCAAAAAATTTAAAAAATTTCACAAAAAAATATAAAATTTTTTGAATACCCTCCCACCCTTCGTAGTCCTGTAGGAGGCTCCAGTGAGGAACACAAATCCCGAAACGAGACAAAAATAACTCTAGAGATCTATAAAAACCTGTACAGGCTCATGAAGGCTCCTAGAATACGATACCGACCTCTAAAGGTCCACACGAACCTCTTGAAATCCACATGAACCTCTACAAGATCCATGCAACCTTCTAGAGGTCCATAAAGACCTGTGGAGGTCCATACAGGCCTCTAAAGATCGATACAGACCTCGAGAGATCTACACAAAGCTCTGGGAGTCCACACGAATCTCGACAAAGTCCATAAAGCACTCTACAAGTCCATAAAGACCTGTGGAGGTTCATAAAGGCCTCTAGAAGTCCATACAAACCTCTATGATGTCCGTAAAGACCTCTAGAACCTCGTAAATACTTGTGCAAGTCCATACAAACCTCTAAAAGTGAACACCGACCTCCACGAAGGCCGTAAAGTCCTGTACAAATCCATAAAGACGGCTACGAGGTTAATATCGACTTCCATAATCGAATAACTCCAAGAATAAGGCTCAGAAATGGATTTTCTCGACGGATGAGCACGAATTGGGACCAGGAGAGTCAGATTCTGCAATAAAAAAAAAAGTGCTTTCAAAATTCAATAACTCCGAGAATAAGGCTCAGAAATGGATTTTCTCGACGGATGAGCACGAATTGGGACCAGGAGAATCAGATTCTGCAACAAAAAAAAAAGTGCTTTCAAAATTCAATAACTCCGAGAATAAGGCTCAGAAATGAATTTTCTCGACGGATGAGCACGAATTGGGACCAGGAGAATCAGATTCTGCAATAAAAAAAAAAGTGCTTTCAAAATTCAATAACTCCGAGAATAAGGCTCAGAAATGGATTTTCTCGACGGATGAGCACGAATTGGGACCAGGAGAATCAGATTCTGCAATAAAAAAAAAAGTGCTTTCAAAATTCAATAACTCCGAGAATAAGGCTCAGAAATGGATTTTCTCGACGGATGAGCACGAATTGGGACCAGGAGAATCAGATTCTGCAATAAAAAAAAAAGTGCTTTCAAAATTCAATAACTCCGAGAATAAGGCTCAGAAATGGATTTTCTCGACGGATGAGCACGAATTGGGACCAGGAGAATCAGATTCTGCAATAAAAAAAAAAGTGCTTTCAAAATTCAATAACTCCGAGAATAAGGCTCAGAAATGGATTTTCTCGACGGATGAGCACGAATTGGGACCAGGAGAATCAGATTCTGCAATAAAAAAAAAAGTGCTTTCAAAATTCAATAACTCCGAGAATAAGGCTCAGAAATGGATTTTCTCGACGGATGAGCACGAATTGGGACCAGGAGAATCAGATTCTGCAATAAAAAAAAAAGTGCTTTCAAAATTCAATAACTCCGAGAATAAGGCTCAGAAATGAATTTTCTCGACGGATGAGCACGAATTGGGACCAGGAGAATCAGATTCTGAAAAAAAAAAAATTTGCTTTCAAAATCGATTTTGAAGGCAATTTTCTGAAAGTGCTCAGAAATGAATTTTCTCAACGGATGAGCACGAATTGGGACCAGGAGAATCAGATTCTGCAATAAAAAAAAAAGTGCTTTCAAAATCGAATAACTCCGAGAATAAGGCTCAGAAATGGATTTTCTCGACGGATGAGCACGAATTGGGACCAGGAGCGTCAGATTCTGCAATAAAAAAAAAAGTGCTTTCAAAATTCAATAACTCCGAGAATAAGGCTCAGAAATGGATTTTCTCGACGGATGAGCACGAATTGGGACCAGGAGAATCAGATTCTACAATAAAAAAAAAAGTGCTTTCAAAATTCAATAACTCCGAGAATAAGGCTCAGAAATGGATTTTCTCGACGGATGAGCACGAATTGGGACCAGGAGAATCAGATTCTGCAAAAAAAAAAAATTTGCTTTCAAAATTAATTTTGAAAGCAAATTTTTTTTTTTTGCAGAATCTGAATCCTTGGGTCCTAATTCGTGCTCATCCGTCGAGAAAATCCATTTCTGAGCACCTTTTCTTAAAGGTCCTCCGATTTCAGTTTTTTCAACGGATGAGCACGAATCACGACCCAAAGATTCCGATTCTGCAAAAAAAAAAAAATTGCTTTCAAAATAAATTTTTTTCGAAACCACCGATGTTGGACCTCAGTAACGGGGGGGGGGGGGGGGCACAAAAAATTTAAAAAATTTCACAAAAAAATATAAAATTTTTTGAATGCCCTCCCACCCTTCGTGGTCCTGTAGGAGGCTCCAGTGAGGAACACAAATCCCGAAACGAGCCAAAAATAACTCTAGAGATCTATAAAGACCTGTACAGGCTCATGAAGGCTCCTAGAATACGATACCGACCTCTAAAGGTCCACACAAACCTCTTGAAATCCACATGAACCTCTACAAGATCCATGCAACCTTCTAGAGGTCCATAAAGACCTGTGGAGGTCCATAAAGGCCTCTAAAGATCGATACAGACCTCTAGAGATCTACACAAAGCTCTGGGAGTCCACACGAATCTCGACAAAGTCCATAAAGCACTCTACAAGTCCATAAAGACCTGTGGAGGTTCATAAAGGCCTCTAGAAGTCCATACAAACCTCTATGATGTCCGTAAAGACCTCTAGAACCTCGTAAATACTTGTGCAAGTCCATACAAACCTCTAAAAGTGAACACCGACCTCCACGAAGGCCGTAAAGTCCTGTACCAGGACCAGGGGAGTCAGATTCTGCAATAAAAAAAAAAGTGCTTTCAAAATTCAATAACTCCGAGAATAAGGCTCAGAAATGGATTTTCTCGACGGATGAGCACGAATTGGGACCAGGAGAATCAGATTCTGCAATAAAAAAAAAAGTGCTTTCAAAATTCAATAACTCCGAGAATAAGGCTCAGAAATGGATTTTCTCGACGGATGAGCACGAATTGGGACCGAGAAAATCAGATTCTGCAATAAAAAAAAAAGTGCTTTCAAAATTCAATAACTCCGAGAATAAGGCTCAGAAATGGATTTTCTCGACGGATGAGCACGAATTGGGACCAGGAGAATCAGATTCTGCAATAAAAAAAAAAGTGCTTTCAAAATTCAATAACTCCGAGAATAAGGCTCAGAAATGGATTTTCTCGACGGATGAGCACGAATTGGGACCAGGAGAATCAGATTCCGCAATAAAAAAAAAAGTGCTTTCAAAATTGAATAACTCCGAGAATAAGGCTCAGAAATGGATTTTCTCGACGGATGAGCACGAATTGGGACCAGGAGAGTCAGATTCTGCAATAAAAAAAAAAGTGCTTTCAAAATTGAATAACTCCGAGAATAAGGCTCAGAAGTGGATTTTCTCGACGGATGAGCATGAATTGGGACCAGGAGAATCAGATTCTGAAAAAAAAAAATTTGCTTTCAAAATCGATTTTGAAGGCAATTTTCTGAAAGAGCTCAGAAATGAATTTTCTCAACGGATGAGCACGAATTGGGACCAGGAGAATCAGATTCTGCAATAAAAAAAAAAGTGCTTTCAAAATCGAATAACTCCGAGAATAAGGCTCAGAAATGGATTTTCTCGACGGATGAGCACGAATTGGGACCAGGAGCGTCAGATTCTGCAATAAAAAAAAAAGTGCTTTCAAAATTCAATAACTCCGAGAATAAGGCTCAGAAATGGATTTTCTCGACGGATGAGCACGAATTGGGACCAGGAGAATCAGATTCTGCAATAAAAAAAAAAGTGCTTTCAAAATTCAATAACTCCGAGAATAAGGCTCAGAAATGGATTTTCTCGACGGATGAGCACGAATTGGGACCAGGAGAATCAGATTCTGCGAAAAAAAAAAATTTGCTTTCAAAATTAATTTTGAAAGCAAATTTTTTTTTTTTGCAGAATCTGAATCCTTGGGTCCTAATTCGTGCTCATCCGTCGAGAAAATCCATTTCTGAGCACCTTTTCTTAAAGGTCCTCCGATTTCAGTTTTTTCAACGGATGAGCACGAATCACGACCCAAAGATTCCGATTCTGCAAAAAAAAAAAAATTGCTTTCAAAATAAATTTTTTTCGAAACCACCGATGTTGGACCTCAGTAACGGGGGGGGGGGGGGGGGCACAAAAAAATAAAAAATTTCACAAAAAAAATATAAAATTTTTTGAATGCCCTCCCACCCTTCGTAGTCCTGTAGGAGGCTCCAGTGAGGAACACAAATCCCGAAACGAGCCAAAAATAACTCTAGAGATCTATAAAGACCTGTACAGGCTCATGAAGGCTCCTAGAATACGATACCGACCTCTAAAGGTCCACACAAACCTCTTGAAATCCACATGAACCTCTACAAGATCCATGCAACCTTCTAGAGGTCCATAAAGACCTGTGGAGGTCCATACAGGCCTCTAAAGATCGATACAGACCTCTAGAGATCTACACAAAGCTCTGGGAGTCCACACGAATCTCGACAAAGTCCATAAAGCACTCTACAAGTCCATAAAGACCTGTGGAGGTTCATAAAGGCCTCTAGAAGTCCATACAAACCTCTATGATGTCCGTAAAGACCTCTAGAACCTCGTAAATACTTGTGCAAGTCCATACAAACCTCTAAAAGTGAACACCGACCTTCACGAAGGCCGTAAAGTCCTGTACAAATCCATAAAGACGGCTACGAGGTTAATATCGACTTCCATAATCGAATAACTCCAAGAATAAAGCTCAGAAATGGATTTTCTCGACGGATGAGCACGAATTGGGACCAGGAGAGTCAGATTCTGCAATAAAAAAAAAGTGCTTTCAAAATTCAATAACTCCGAGAATAAGGCTCAGAAATGGATTTTCTCGACGGATGAGCACGAATTGGGACCAGGAGAATCAGATTCTGCAATAAAAAAAAAAGTGCTTTCAAAATTCAATAACTCCGAGAATAAGGCTCAGAAATGGATTTTCTCGACGGATGAGCACGAATTGGGACCAGGAGAATCAGATTCTGCAATAAAAAAAAAAGTGCTTTCAAAATTGAATAACTCCGAGAATAAGGCTCAGAAATGGATTTTCTCGACGGATGAGCACGAATTGGGACCAGGAGCGTCAGATTCTGCAATAAAAAAAAAAGTGCTTTCAAAATTCAATAACTCCGAAAATAAGGCTCAGAAATGGATTTTCTCGACGGATGAGCACGAATTGTGACCAGGAGAATCAGATTCTGCAATAAAAAAAAAAGTGCTTTCAAAATTCAATAACTCCGAGAATAAGGCTCAGAAATGGATTTTCTCGACGGATGAGCACGAATTGGGACCAGGAGAGTCAGATTCTGCAATAAAAAAAAAAGTGCTTTCAAAATTGAATAACTCCGAGAATAAGGCTCAGAAATGGATTTTCTCGACGGATGAGCATGAATTGGGACCAGGAGAATCAGATTCTGGAAAAAAAAAAATTTGCTTTTAAAATCGATTTCGAAGGCAATTTTCTGAAAGTGCTCAGAAATGAATTTTCTCAACGGATGAGCACGAATTGGGACCAGGAGAATCAGATTCTGCCATAAAAAAAAAAGTGCTTTCAAAATCGAATAACTCCGAGAATAAGGCTCAGAAATGGATTTTCTCGACGGATGAGCACGAATTGGGACCAGGAGCGTCAGATTCTGCAATAAAAAAAAAAGTGCTTTCAAAATTCAATAACTCCGAGAATAAGGCTCAGAAATGTATTTTCTCGACGGATGAGCACGAATTGGGACCAGGAGAATCAGATTCTGCAATAAAAAAAAAAGTGCTTTCAAAATTCAATAACTCCGAGAATAAGGCTCAGAAATGGATTTTCTCGACGGATGAGCACGAATTGGGACCAGGAGAATCAGATTCTGCAAAAAAAAAAAATTTGCTTTCAAAATTAATTTTGAAAGCAAATTTTTTTTTTTTGCAGAATCTGAATCCTTGGGTCCTAATTCGTGCTCATCCGTCGAGAAAATCCATTTCTGAGCACCTTTTCTTAAAGGTCCTCCGATTTCAGTTTTTTCAACGGATGAGCACGAATCACGACCCAAAGATTCCGATTCTGCAAAAAAAAAAAAATTGCTTTCAAAATAAATTTTTTTCGAAACCACCGATGTTGGACCTCAGTAACGGGGGGGGGGGGGGGGGGGCACAAAAAATTTAAAAAATTTCACAAAAAAATATAAAATTTTTTGAATGCCCTCCCACCCTTCGTGGTCCTGTAGGAGGCTCCAGTGAGGAACACAAATCCCGAAACGAGCCAAAAATAACTCTAGAGATCTATAAAGACCTGTACAGGCTCATGAAGGCTCCTAGAATACGATACCGACCTCTAAAGGTCCACACAAACCTCTTGAAATCCACATGAACCTCTACAAGATCCATGCAACCTTCTAGAGGTCCATAAAGACCTGTGGAGGTCCATAAAGGCCTCTAAAGATCGATACAGACCTCTAGAGATCTACACAAAGCTCTGGGAGTCCACACGAATCTCGACAAAGTCCATAAAGCACTCTACAAGTCCATAAAGACCTGTGGAGGTTCATAAAGGCCTCTAGAAGTCCATACAAACCTCTATGATGTCCGTAAAGACCTCTAGAACCTCGTAAATACTTGTGCAAGTCCATACAAACCTCTAAAAGTGAACACCGACCTCCACGAAGGCCGTAAAGTCCTGTACCAGGACCAGGGGAGTCAGATTCTGCAATAAAAAAAAAAGTGCTTTCAAAATTCAATAACTCCGAGAATAAGGCTCAGAAATGGATTTTCTCGACGGATGAGCACGAATTGGGACCAGGAGAATCAGATTCTGCAATAAAAAAAAAAGTGCTTTCAAAATTCAATAACTCCGAGAATAAGGCTCAGAAATGGATTTTCTCGACGGATGAGCACGAATTGGGACCGAGAAAATCAGATTCTGCAATAAAAAAAAAAGTGCTTTCAAAATTCAATAACTCCGAGAATAAGGCTCAGAAATGGATTTTCTCGACGGATGAGCACGAATTGGGACCAGGAGAATCAGATTCTGCAATAAAAAAAAAAGTGCTTTCAAAATTCAATAACTCCGAGAATAAGGCTCAGAAATGGACTTTCTCGACGGATGAGCACGAATTGGGACCAGGAGAATCAGATTCCGCAATAAAAAAAAAAGTGCTTTCAAAATTGAATAACTCCGAGAATAAGGCTCAGAAATGGATTTTCTCGACGGATGAGCACGAATTGGGACCAGGAGAGTCAGATTCTGCAATAAAAAAAAAAGTGCTTTCAAAATTGAATAACTCCGAGAATAAGGCTCAGAAGTGGATTTTCTCGACGGATGAGCATGAATTGGGACCAGGAGAATCAGATTCTGAAAAAAAAAAATTTGCTTTCAAAATCGATTTTGAAGGCAATTTTCTGAAAGAGCTCAGAAATGAATTTTCTCAACGGATGAGCACGAATTGGGACCAGGAGAATCAGATTCTGCAATAAAAAAAAAAGTGCTTTCAAAATCGAATAACTCCGAGAATAAGGCTCAGAAATGGATTTTCTCGACGGATGAGCACGAATTGGGACCAGGAGCGTCAGATTCTGCAATAAAAAAAAAAGTGCTTTCAAAATTCAATAACTCCGAGAATAAGGCTCAGAAATGGATTTTCTCGACGGATGAGCACGAATTGGGACCAGGAGAATCAGATTCTGCAATAAAAAAAAAAGTGCTTTCAAAATTCAATAACTCCGAGAATAAGGCTCAGAAATGGATTTTCTCGACGGATGAGCACGAATTGGGACCAGGAGAATCAGATTCTGCGAAAAAAAAAAATTTGCTTTCAAAATTAATTTTGAAAGCAAATTTTTTTTTTTTGCAGAATCTGAATCCTTGGGTCCTAATTCGTGCTCATCCGTCGAGAAAATCCATTTCTGAGCACCTTTTCTTAAAGGTCCTCCGATTTCAGTTTTTTCAACGGATGAGCACGAATCACGACCCAAAGATTCCGATTCTGCAAAAAAAAAAAAATTGCTTTCAAAATAAATTTTTTTCGAAACCACCGATGTTGGACCTCAGTAACGGGGGGGGGGGGGGCACAAAAAATTTAAAAAATTTCACAAAAAAATATAAAATTTTTTGAATGCCCTCCCACCCTTCGTGGTCCTGTAGGAGGCTCCAGTGAGGAACACAAATCCCGAAACGAGCCAAAAATAACTCTAGAGATCTATAAAGACCTGTACAGGCTCATGAAGGCTCCTAGAATACGATACCGACCTCTAAAGGTCCACACAAACCTCTTGAAATCCACATGAACCTCTACAAGATCCATGCAACCTTCTAGAGGTCCATAAAGACCTGTGGAGGTCCATAAAGGCCTCTAAAGATCGATACAGACCTCTAGAGATCTACACAAAGCTCTGGGAGTCCACACGAATCTCGACAAAGTCCATAAAGCACTCTACAAGTCCATAAAGACCTGTGGAGGTTCATAAAGGCCTCTAGAAGTCCATACAAACCTCTATGATGTCCGTAAAGACCTCTAGAACCTCGTAAATACTTGTGCAAGTCCATACAAACCTCTAAAAGTGAACACCGACCTCCACGAAGGCCATAAAGTCCTGTACCAGGACCAGGGGAGTCAGATTCTGCAATAAAAAAAAAAGTGCTTTCAAAATTCAATAACTCCGAGAATAAGGCTCAGAAATGGATTTTCTCGACGGATGAGCACGAATTGGGACCAGGAGAATCAGATTCTGCAATAAAAAAAAAAGTGCTTTCAAAATTCAATAACTCCGAGAATAAGGCTCAGAAATGGATTTTCTCGACGGATGAGCACGAATTGGGACCGAGAAAATCAGATTCTGCAATAAAAAAAAAAGTGCTTTCAAAATTCAATAACTCCGAGAATAAGGCTCAGAAATGGATTTTCTCGACGGATGAGCACGAATTGGGACCAGGAGAATCAGATTCTGCAATAAAAAAAAAAGTGCTTTCAAAATTCAATAACTCCGAGAATAAGGCTCAGAAATGGATTTTCTCGACGGATGAGCACGAATTGGGACCAGGAGAATCAGATTCCGCAATAAAAAAAAAAGTGCTTTCAAAATTGAATAACTCCGAGAATAAGGCTCAGAAATGGATTTTCTCGACGGATGAGCACGAATTGGGACCAGGAGAGTCAGATTCTGCAATAAAAAAAAAAGTGCTTTCAAAATCGAATAACTCCGAGAATAAGGCTCAGAAGTGGATTTTCTCGACGGATGAGCATGAATTGGGACCAGGAGAATCAGATTCTGAAAAAAAAAAATTTGCTTTCAAAATCGATTTTGAAGGCAATTTTCTGAAAGAGCTCAGAAATGAATTTTCTCAACGGATGAGCACGAATTGGGACCAGGAGAATCAGATTCTGCAATAAAAAAAAAAGTGCTTTCAAAATCGAATAACTCCGAGAATAAGGCTCAGAAATGGATTTTCTCGACGGATGAGCACGAATTGGGACCAGGAGCGTCAGATTCTGCAATAAAAAAAAAAGTGCTTTCAAAATTCAATAACTCCGAGAATAAGGCTCAGAAATGGATTTTCTCGACGGATGAGCACGAATTGGGACCAGGAGAATCAGATTCTGCAATAAAAAAAAAAGTGCTTTCAAAATTCAATAACTCCGAGAATAAGGCTCAGAAATGGATTTTCTCGACGGATGAGCACGAATTGGGACCAGGAGAATCAGATTCTGCGAAAAAAAAAAATTTGCTTTTAAAATTAATTTTGAAAGCAAATTTTTTTTTTTTGCAGAATCTGAATCCTTGGGTCCTAATTCGTGCTCATCCGTCGAGAAAATCCATTTCTGAGCACCTTTTCTTAAAGGTCCTCCGATTTCAGTTTTTTCAACGGATGAGCACGAATCACGACCCAAAGATTCCGATTCTGCAAAAAAAAAAAAATTGCTTTCAAAATAAATTTTTTTCGAAACCACCGATGTTGGACCTCAGTAACGGGGGGGGGGGGGGGGCCTCAAAAATTTTAAAAAATTTCACAAAAAAATATAAAATTTTTTAAATGCCCTCCCACCCTTCGTAGTCCTGTAGGAGGCTCCAGTGAGGAACACAAATCCCGAAACGAGCCAAAAATAACTCAAGAGATCTATAAAGACCTGTACAGGCTCATGAAGGCTCCTAGAATACGATGCCGACCTCTAAAGGTCCACACAAACCTCTTGAAATCCATATGAACCTCTACAAGATCCATGCAACCTTCAAGAGGTCCATAAAGACCTGTGGAGGTCCATAAAGGCCTCTAAAGATCGATACAGACCTCTAGAGATCTACACAAAGCTCTGGGAGTCCACACGAATCTCGACAAAGTCCATAAAGCACTCTACAAGTCCATAAAGACCTGTGGAGGTTCATAAAGGCCTCTAGAAGTCCATACAAACCTCTATGATGTCCGTAAAGACCTCTAGAACCTCGTAAATACTCGTGCAAGTCCATACAAACCTCTAAAAGTGAACACCGACCTCCACGAAGGCCGTAAAGTTCTGTACAAATCCATAAAGACGGCCACGAGGTTAATATCGACTTCCATCATCGAATAACTCCAAGAATAAGGCTCAGAAATGGATTTTCTCGACAGATGAGCACGAATTGGGACCAGGAGAGTCAGATTCTGCAATAAAAAAAAAAGTGCTTTTGAAATCGAATAACTCCGAGAATAAGGCTCAGAAATGGATTTTCTCGACGGATGAGCACGAATTGGGACCAGGAGAGTCAGATTCTGCGATAAAAAAAAAAGTGCTTTTGAAATCGAATAACTCCGAGAATAAGGCTCAGAAATGGATTTTCTCAACGGATGAGCACGAATTGGGACCAGGAGAGTCAGATTCTGCAATAAAAAAAAAAGTGCTTTTGAAATCGAATAACTCCGAGAATAAGGCTCAGAAATGGATTTTCTCGACGGATGAGCACGAATTGGGACCAGGAGAGTCAGATTCTGCAATAAAAAAAAAAGTGCTTTTGAAATCGAATAACTCCGAGAATAAGGCTCAGAAATGGATTTTCTCGACGGATGAGCACGAATTGGGACCAGGAGAGTCAGATTCTGCGATAAAAAAAAAAGTGCTTTTGAAATCGAATAACTCCGAGAATAAGGCTCAGAAATGGATTTTCTCAACGGATGAGCACGAATTGGGACCAGGAGAGTCAGATTCTGCAATAAAAAAAAAAGTGCTTTTGAAATCGAATAACTCCGAGAATAAGGCTCAGAAATGGATTTTCTCGACGGATGAGCACGAATTGGGACCAGGAGAGTCAGATTCTGCAATAAAAAAAAAAGTGCTTTTGAAATCGAATAACTCCGAGAATAAGGCTCAGAAATGAATTTTCTCGACGGATGAGCACGAACTGGGACTAGGAGAGTCAGATTCTGCAATAAAAAAAAAAGTGCTTTTGAAATCGAATAACTCCGAGAATAAGGCTCAGAAATGGATTTTCTCGACGGATGAGCACGAATTGGGACCAGGAGAGTCAGATTCTGCAAAAAAAAAAAATTTGCTTTCGAAATCGATTTCAAGGGCAATTTTCTGAAAGTGCTCAGAAATGGATTTTCTCAACGGATGAGCACGAATTGGGACCAGGAGAGTCAGATTCTGCAATAAAAAAAAAAGTGCTTTTGAAATCGAATAACTCCGAAACTAAGGCTCAGAAATGGATTTTCTCGACGGATGAGCACGAATTGGGACCAGGAGAGTCAGATTCTGCAATAAAAAAAAAAGTGCTTTTGAAATCGAATAACTCCGAGAATAAGGCTCAGAAATGGATTTTCTCGACGGATGAGCACGAATTGGGACCAGGAGAGTCAGATTCTGCAAAAAAAAAAAAAGTGCTTTTGAAATCGAATAACTCCGAAAATAAGGCTCAGAAATGGATTTTCTCGACGGATGAGCACGAATTGGGACCAGGAGAATCAGATTCTGCAAAAAAAAAAATTTGCTTTCGAAATCGATTTCGAAAGCAAATTTTTTTTTTTTGCAGAATCTGAATCCTTGGGTCCTAATTCGTGCTCATCCGTCGAGAAAATCCATTTCTGAGCACCTTTTCTTAAAGGTGCTCCGATTTCGGTTTTTTCAACGGATGAGCACGAATCACGACCCAAAGATTCCGATTCTGCAAAAAAAAAAAATTTGCTTTCGAAATAAATTTTTTCGAAATCACCGATGTAGGACCCCAGTAACGGGGGGGGGGGGGGATTTAAAAAATTTCACAAAAAAATATAAAATTTTTTGAACACCCTCCCACCCTTCGTAGTCCTGTAGGAGGCTCCAGTGAGGAACACAAATCCCGAAACGAGCCAAAAATAACTCTAGAGATCTATAAAGACCTGTACAGGCTCATGAAGGCTCCTAGAATACGATACCGACCTCTAAAGGTCCACACAAACCTCTTGAAATCCACATGAACCTCTACAAGATCCATGCAACCTTCTAGAGGTCCATAAAGACCTGTGGAGGTCCATAAAGGCCTCTAAAGATCGATACAGACCTCTAGAGATCTACACAAAGCTCTGGGAGTCCACACGAATCTCGACAAAGTCCATAAAGCACTCTACAAGTCCATAAAGACCTGTGGAGGTTCATAAAGGCCTCTAGAAGTCCATACAAACCTCTATGATGTCCGTAAAGACCTCTAGAACCTCGTAGATACTTGTGCAAGTCCATACAAACCTCTAAAAGTGAACACCGACCTCCACGAAGGCCGTAAAGTCCTGTACAAATCCATAAAGACGGCTACGAGGTTAATATCGACTTCCATAATCGAATAACTCCAAGAATAAGGCTCAGAAATGGATTTTCTCGACGAATGAGCACGAATTGGGACCAGGAGAGTCAGATTCTGCAATAAAAAAAAAAGTGCTTTTGAAATCGAATAACTCCGAGAATAAGGCTCAGAAATGGATTTTCTCGACGGATGAGCACGAATTGGGACCAGGAGAGTCAGATTCTGCAATAAAAAAAAAGTGCTTTTGAAATCGAATAACTCCGAAAATAAGGCTCAGAAATGGATTTTCTCGACGGATGAGCACGAATTGGGACCAGGAGAGTCAGATTCTGCAATAAAAAAAAAAGTGCTTTTGAAATCGAATAACTCCGAAAATAAGGCTCAGAAATGGATTTTCTCGACGGATGAGCACGAATTGGGACCAGGAGAGTCAGATTCTGCAATAAAAAAAAAAGTGCTTTTGAAATCGAATAACTCCGAAAATAAGGCTCAGAAATGGATTTTCTCGACGGATGAGCACGAATTGGGACCAGGAGAATCAGATTCTGCAAAAAAAAAAAATTTGCTTTCGAAATCGATTTCGAAAGCAAATTTTTTTTTTTTGCAGAATCTGAATCCTTGGGTCCTAATTCGTGCTCATCCGTCGAGAAAATCCATTTCTGAGCACCTTTTCTTAAAGGTGCTCCGATTTCGTTTTTTTCAACGGATGAGCACGAATCACGACCCAAAGATTCCGATTCTGCAAAAAAAAAAAATTTGCTTTCGAAATCGATTTCGAAAGCAAATTTTTTTTTTTTGCCGAATCTGAATCCTTGGGTCCTAATTCGTGCTCATCCGTCGAGAAAATCCATTTCTGAGCACCTTTTCTTAAAGGTGCTCCGATTTCGTTTTTTTGAACGGATGAGCACGAATCACGACCCAAAGGTTCCGATTCTGCAAAAAAAAAAAATTTGCTTTCGAAATAAATTTTTTCGAAATCACCGATGTAGGACCCCAGTAACGGGGTGGGGGGGCAAAAAAATTTGAAAAATTTCACAAAAAAATATAAAATTTTTTGAGTGCCCTCCCACCCTTCGTAGTCCTGTAGGAGGCTCCAGTGAGGAACACAAATCCCGGAACGAATCAAAAATACCTCTAGAGATCTATAAAGACCTGTACAGGCTCATGAAGGCTCCTAGAATACGATACCGACCTCTAAAGGTCCACACAAACCTCTTGAAATCGACATGAACCTCTACAAGATCCATGCAGCCCTCTAGAGGTCCATAAAGACCTGTGGAGGTCCATAAAGGCCTCTAAAGATCGATACAGACCTCTAGAGATCTACACAAAGCTCTGAAAGTCCACACAAATCTCGACAAAGTCCATAAAGCACTCTACAAGTCCATAAAGACCTGTGGAGGTTCATAAAGGCCTCTAGAAGTCCATACAAACCTCTATGATGTCCGTAAAGACCTCTAGAACCTCGTAAATACTTGTGCAAGTCCATACAAACCTCTAAAAGTGATCACCGACCTCCACGAAGGCCGTAAAGTCCTGTACAAATCCATAAAGACCACTACGAGGTTAATATCGACTTCCATAATCGAATAACTCCAAGAATAACGCTCAGAAATGGATTTTCTCGACGGATGAGCACGAATTGGGACCAGGAGAATCAGATTCTGCAATCAAAAAAAAAGTGCTTTCAAAATTCAATAACTCCGAGAATAAGGCTCAGAAATGAATTTTCTCGACGGATGAGCACGAATTGGGACCAGGAGAATCAGATTCTGCAATAAAAAAAAAAGTGCTTTCAAAATTCAATAACTCCGAGAATAAGGCTCAGAAATGGATTTTCTCGACGGATGAGCACGAATTGGGACCAGGAGAATCAGATTCTGCAATAAAAAAAAAAGTGCTTTCAAAATTCAATAACTCCGAGAATAAGGCTCAGAAATGGATTTTCTCGACGGATGAGCACGAATTGGGACCAGGAGAATCAGATTCTGCAATAAAAAAAAAAGTGCTTTCAAAATTCAATAACTCCGAGAATGAGGCTCAGAAATGAATTTTCTCGACGGATGAGCACGAATTGGGACCAGGGGAATCAGATTCTGCAATAAAAAAAAAAGTGCTTTCAAAATTCAATAACTCCGAGAATAAGGCTCAGAAATGAATTTTCTCGACGGATGAGCACGAATTGGGACCAGGAGAGTCAGATTCTGCAATAAAAAAAAAAGTGCTTTCAAAATTCAATAACTCCAAGAATAAGGCTCAGAAATGAATTTTCTCGACGTATGAGCACGAATTGGGACCAGGAGAATCAGATTCTGCAATAAAAAAAAAAGTGCTTTCAAAATTCAATAACTCCAAGAATAAGGCTCAGAAATGGATTTTCTCGACGGATGAGCACGAATTGGGACCAGGAGAGTCAGATTCTGCAATAAAAAAAAAAGTGCTTTCAAAATTCAATAACTCCGAGAATAAGGCTCAGAAATGGATTTTCTCGACGGATGAGCACGAATTGGGACCAGGAGAATCAGATTCTGCAATAAAAAAAAAAGTGCTTTCAAAATTCAATAACTCCGAGAATAAGGCTCAGAAATGAATTTTCTCGACGGATGAGCACGAATTGGGACCAGGAGAATCAGATTCTGAAAAAAAAAAAATTTGCTTTCAAAATCGATTTTGAAGGCAATTTTCTGAAAGTGCTCAGAAATGAATTTTCTCAACGGATGAGCACGAATTGGGACCAGGAGAATCAGATTCTGCAATAAAAAAAAAAGTGCTTTCAAAATCGAATAACTCCGAGAATAAGGCTCAGAAATGGATTTTCTCGACAGATGAGCACGAATTGGGACCAGGAGCGTCAGATTCTGCAATAAAAAAAAAAGTGCTTTCAAAATTCAATAACTCCGAAAATAAGGCTCAGAAATGGATTTTCTCGACGGATGAGCACGAATTGGGACCAGAAGAATCAGATTCTGCAATAAAAAAAAAAGTGCTTTCAAAATTCAATAACTCCGAGAATAAGGCTCAGAAATGGATTTTCTCGACGGATGAGCACGAATTGGGACCAGGAGAATCAGATTCTGCAAAAAAAAAAAATTTGCTTTCAAAATTAATTTTGAAAGCAAATTTTTTTTTTTTGCAGAATCTGAATCCTTGGGTCCTAATTCGTGCTCATCCGTCGAGAAAATCCATTTCTGAGCACCTTTTCTTAAAGGTCCTCCGATTTCAGTTTTTTCAACGGATGAGCACGAATCACGACCCAAAGATTCCGATTCTGCAAAAAAAAAAAAATTGCTTTCAAAATAAATTTTTTTCGAAACCACCGATGTTGGACCTCAGTAACGGGGGGGGGGGGGGGGGGTCAAAAAATTTTAAAAAATTTCACAAAAAAATATGAAATTTTTTGAATACCCTCCCACCCTTCGTAGTCCTGTAGGAGGCTCCAGTGAGGAACACAAATCCCGAAACGAGCCAAAAATAACTCTAGAGATCTATAAAGACCTATACAGGCTCATGAAGGCTCCTAGAATACGATACCGACCTCTAAAGGTCCACACAAACCTCTTGAAATCCACATGAACCTCTACAAGATCCATGCAACCTTCTAGAGGTCCATAAAGACCTGTGGAGGTCCATAAAGGCCTCTAAAGATCGATACAGACCTCTAGAGATCTACACAAAGCTCTGGGAGTCCACACGAATCTCGACAAAGTCCATGAAGCACTCTACAAGTCCATAAAGACCTGTGGAGGTTCATAAAGGCCTCTAGAAGTCCATACAAACCTCTATGATGTCCGTAAAGACCTCTAGAACCTCGTAGATACTTGTGCAAGTCCATACAAACCTCTAAAAGTGAACACCGACCTCCACGAAGGCCGTAAAGTCCTGTACAAATCCATAAAGACCACTACGAGGTTGATATCGACTTCCATAATCGAATAACTCCAAGAATAACGCTCAGAAATGGATTTTCTCGACGGATGAGCACGAATTGGGACCAGGAGAGTCAGATTCTGCAATAAAAAAAAAAGTGCTTTCAAAATCGAATAACTCCGAGAATAAGGCTCAGAAATGGATTTTCTCGACGGATGAGCACGAATTGGGACCAGGAGAATCAGATTCTGCAATAAAAAAAAAAGTGCTTTCAAAATTGAATAACTCCGAAAATAAGGCTCAGAAATGGATTTTCTCGACGGATGAGCACGAATTGGGACCAGGAGAGTCAGATTCTGCAATAAAAAAAAAAGTGCTTTCAAAATTGAATAACTCCGAGAATAAGGCTCAGAAATGAATTTTCTCGACGGATGAGCACGAATTGGGACCAGGAAAATCAGATTCTGCAATAAAAAAAAAAGTGCTTTCAAAATTCAATAACTCCGAGAATAAGGCTCAGAAATGGATTTTCTCGACGGATGAGCACGAATTGGGACCAGGAGAATCAGATTCTGCAAAAAAAAAAAAAGTGCTTTCAAAATTGAATAACTCCGAGAATAAGGCTCAGAAATGGATTTTCTCAACGGATGAGCACGAATTGGGACCAGGAGAGTCAGATTCTGCAATAAAAAAAAAAGTGCTTTCAAAATTGAATAACTCCGAGAATAAGGCTCAGAAATGGATTTTCTCGACGGATGAGCATGAATTGGGACCAGGAGAATCAGATTCTGAAAAAAAAAAATTTGCTTTTAAAATCGATTTTGAAGGCAATTTTCTGAAAGTGCTCAGAAATGAATTTTCTCAACGGATGAGCACGAATTGGGACCAGGAGAATCAGATTCTGCAATAAAAAAAAAAGTGCTTTCAAAATCGAATAACTCCGAGAATAAGGCTCAGAAATGGATTTTCTCGACGGATGAGCACGAATTGGGACCAGGAGCGTCAGATTCTGCAATAAAAAAAAAAGTGCTTTCAAAATTCAATAACTCCGAAAATAAGGCTCAGAAATGGATTTTCTCGACGGATGAGCACGAATTGGGACCAGAAGAATCAGATTCTGCAATAAAAAAAAAAGTGCTTTCAAAATTCAATAACTCCGAGAATAAGGCTCAGAAATGGATTTTCTCGACGGATGAGCACGAATTGGGACCAGGAGAATCAGATTCTGCAAAAAAAAAAAATTTGCTTTCAAAATTAATTTTGAAAGCAAATTTTTTTTTTTTGCAGAATCTGAATCCTTGGGTCCTAATTCGTGCTCATCCGTCGAGAAAATCCATTTCTGAGCACCTTTTCTTAAAGGTCCTCCGATTTCAGTTTTTTCAACGGATGAGCACGAATCACGACCCAAAGATTCCGATTCTGCAAAAAAAAAAAAAATTGCTTTCAAAATAAATTTTTTTCGAAACCACCGATGTTGGACCTCAGTAACGGGGGGGGGGGGGGGGTCAAAAAATTTTAAAAAATTTCACAAAAAAATATGAAATTTTTTGAATACCCTCCCACCCTTCGTAGTCCTGTAGGAGGCTCCAGTGAGGAACACAAATCCCGAAACGAGCCAAAAATAACTCTAGAGATCTATAAAGACCTATACAGGCTCATGAAGGCTCCTAGAATACGATACCGACCTCTAAAGGTCCACACAAACCTCTTGAAATCCACATGAACCTCTACAAGATCCATGCAACCTTCTAGAGGTCCATAAAGACCTGTGGAGGTCCATAAAGGCCTCTAAAGATCGATACAGACCTCTAGAGATCTACACAAAGCTCTGGGAGTCCACACGAATCTCGACAAAGTCCATGAAGCACTCTACAAGTCCATAAAGACCTGTGGAGGTTCATAAAGGCCTCTAGAAGTCCATACAAACCTCTATGATGTCCGTAAAGACCTCTAGAACCTCGTAGATACTTGTGCAAGTCCATACAAACCTCTAAAAGTGAACACCGACCTCCACGAAGGCCGTAAAGTCCTGTACAAATCCATAAAGACCACTACGAGGTTGATATCGACTTCCATAATCGAATAACTCCAAGAATAACGCTCAGAAATGGATTTTCTCGACGGATGAGCACGAATTGGGACCAGGAGAGTCAGATTCTGCAATAAAAAAAAAAGTGCTTTCAAAATCGAATAACTCCGAGAATAAGGCTCAGAAATGGATTTTCTCGACGGATGAGCACGAATTGGGACCAGGAGAATCAGATTCTGCAATAAAAAAAAAAGTGCTTTCAAAATTGAATAACTCCGAAAATAAGGCTCAGAAATGGATTTTCTCGACGGATGAGCACGAATTGGGACCAGGAGAGTCAGATTCTGCAATAAAAAAAAAAGTGCTTTCAAAATTGAATAACTCCGAGAATAAGGCTCAGAAATGAATTTTCTCGACGGATGAGCACGAATTGGGACCAGGAGAATCAGATTCTGCAATAAAAAAAAAAGTGCTTTCAAAATTCAATAACTCCGAGAATAAGGCTCAGAAATGGATTTTCTCGACGGATGAGCACGAATTGGGACCAGGAGAATCAGATTCTGCAAAAAAAAAAAAAGTGCTTTCAAAATTGAATAACTCCGAGAATAAGGCTCAGAAATGGATTTTCTCAACGGATGAGCACGAATTGGGACCAGGAGAGTCAGATTCTGCAATAAAAAAAAAAGTGCTTTCAAAATTGAATAACTCCGAGAATAAGGCTCAGAAATGGATTTTCTCGACGGATGAGCATGAATTGGGACCAGGAGAATCAGATTCTGAAAAAAAAAAAATTTGCTTTTAAAATCGATTTTGAAGGCAATTTTCTGAAAGTGCTCAGAAATGAATTTTCTCAACGGATGAGCACGAATTGGGACCAGGAGAATCAGATTCTGCAATAAAAAAAAAAGTGCTTTCAAAATCGAATAACTCCGAGAATAAGGCTCAGAAATGGATTTTCTCGACGGATGAGCACGAATTGGGACCAGGAGCGTCAGATTCTGCAATAAAAAAAAAAGTGCTTTCAAAATTCAATAACTCCGAAAATAAGGCTCAGAAATGGATTTTCTCGACGGATGAGCACGAATTGGGACCAGAAGAATCAGATTCTGCAATAAAAAAAAAAGTGCTTTCAAAATTCAATAACTCCGAGAATAAGGCTCAGAAATGGATTTTCTCGACGGATGAGCACGAATTGGGACCAGGAGAATCAGATTCTGCAAAAAAAAAAAATTTGCTTTCAAAATTAATTTTGAAAGCAAATTTTTTTTTTTTGCAGAATCTGAATCCTTGGGTCCTAATTCGTGCTCATCCGTCGAGAAAATCCATTTCTGAGCACCTTTTCTTAAAGGTCCTCCGATTTCAGTTTTTTCAACGGATGAGCACGAATCACGACCCAAAGATTCCGATTCTGCAAAAAAAAAAAAATTGCTTTCAAAATAAATTTTTTTCGAAACCACCGATGTTGGACCTCAGTAACGGGGGGGGGGGGGGCAAAAAAATTTGAAAAATTTCACAAAAAAATATAAAATTTTTTGAGTGCCCTCCCACCCTTCGTAGTCCTGTAGGAGGCTCCAGTGAGGAACACAAATCCCGGAACGAATCAAAAATACCTCTAGAGATCTATAAAGACCTGTACAGGCTCATGAAGGCTCCTAGAATACGATACCGACCTCTAAAGGTCCACACAAACCTCTTGAAATCGACATGAACCTCTACAAGATCCATGCAGCCCTCTAGAGGTCCATAAAGACCTGTGGAGGTCCATAAAGGCCTCTAAAGATCGATACAGACCTCTAGAGATCTACACAAAGCTCTGAAAGTCCACACAAATCTCGACAAAGTCCATAAAGCACTCTACAAGTCCATAAAGACCTGTGGAGGTTCATAAAGGCCTCTAGAAGTCCATACAAACCTCTATGATGTCCGTAAAGACCTCTAGAACCTCGTAAATACTTGTGCAAGTCCATACAAACCTCTAAAAGTGATCACCGACCTCCACGAAGGCCGTAAAGTCCTGTACAAATCCATAAAGACCACTACGAGGTTAATATCGACTTCCATAATCGAATAACTCCAAGAATAACGCTCAGAAATGGATTTTCTCGACGGATGAGCACGAATTGGGACCAGGAGAATCAGATTCTGCAATCAAAAAAAAAGTGCTTTCAAAATTCAATAACTCCGAGAATAAGGCTCAGAAATGAATTTTCTCGACGGATGAGCACGAATTGGGACCAGGAGAATCAGATTCTGCAATAAAAAAAAAAGTGCTTTCAAAATTCAATAACTCCGAGAATAAGGCTCAGAAATGGATTTTCTCGACGGATGAGCACGAATTGGGACCAGGAGAATCAGATTCTGCAATAAAAAAAAAAGTGCTTTCAAAATTCAATAACTCCGAGAATAAGGCTCAGAAATGGATTTTCTCGACGGATGAGCACGAATTGGGACCAGGAGAATCAGATTCTGCAATAAAAAAAAAAGTGCTTTCAAAATTCAATAACTCCGAGAATGAGGCTCAGAAATGAATTTTCTCGACGGATGAGCACGATTTGGGACCAGGGGAATCAGATTCTGCAATAAAAAAAAAAGTGCTTTCAAAATTCAATAACTCCGAGAATAAGGCTCAGAAATGAATTTTCTCGACGGATGAGCACGAATTGGGACCAGGAGAGTCAGATTCTGCAATAAAAAAAAAAGTGCTTTCAAAATTCAATAACTCCAAGAATAAGGCTCAGAAATGAATTTTCTCGACGGATGAGCATGAATTGGGACCAGGAGAATCAGATTCTGCAAAAAAAAAATTTGCTTTTAAAATCGATTTTGAAGGCAATTTTCTGAAAGTGCTCAGAAATGAATTTTCTCAACGGATGAGCACGAATTGGGACCAGGAGAATCAGATTCTGCAATAAAAAAAAAAGTGCTTTCAAAATCGAATAACTCCGAGAATAAGGCTCAGAAATGGATTTTCTCGACGGATGAGCACGAATTGGGACCAGGAGCGTCAGATTCTGCAATAAAAAAAAAAGTGCTTTCAAAATTCAATAACTCCGAAAATAAGGCTCAGAAATGGATTTTCTCGACGGATGAGCACGAATTGGGACCAGAAGAATCAGATTCTGCAATAAAAAAAAAAGTGCTTTCAAAATTCAATAACTCCGAGAATAAGGCTCAGAAATGGATTTTCTCGACGGATGAGCACGAATTGGGACCAGGGGAATCAGATTCTGCAAAAAAAAAAAAATTTGCTTTCAAAATTAATTTTGAAAGCAAATTTTTTTTTTTTGCAGAATCTGAATCCTTGGGTCCTAATTCGTGCTCATCCGTCGAGAAAATCCATTTCTGAGCACCTTTTCTTAAAGGTCCTCCGATTTCAGTTTTTTCAACGGATGAGCACGAATCACGACCCAAAGATTCCGATTCTGCAAAAAAAAAAAATTGCTTTCAAAATAAATTTTTTTCGAAACCACCGATGTTGGACCTCAGTAACGGGGGGGAGGGGGGGGGGGCAAAAATTTAAAAAATTTCACAAAAAAAAATATAAAAAATTTTGAATACCCTCCCACCCTTCGTAGTCCTGTAGGAGGCTCCAGTGAGGAACACAAATCCCAAAACGAGCCAAAAATAACTCTAGAGATCTATAAAGACCTGTATAGGCTCATGAAGGCTCCTAGAATACGATACCGACCTCTAAAGGTCCACACAAACCTCTTGAGATCCACATGAACCTCTACAAGATCCATGCAACCTTCTAGAGGTCCATAAAGACCTGTGGAGATCCATAAAGGCCTCTAAAGATCGATACAGACCTCTAGAGATCTACACAAAGCTCTGGGAGTCCACACGAATCTCGACAAAGTCCATAAAGCACTCTACAAGTCCATAAAGACCTGTGGAGGTTCATAAAGGCCTCTAGAAGTCCATACAAACCTCTATGATGTCCGTAAAGACCTCTAGAACCTCGTAAATACTTGTGCAAGTCCATACAAACCTCTAAAAGTGAACACCGACCTCCACGAAGGCCGTAAAGTCCTGTACAAATCCATAAAGACCACTACGAGGTTAATATCGCCTTCCATAATCGAATAACTCCAAGAATAAGGCTCAGAAATGGATTTTCTCGACGGATGAGCACGAATTGGGACCAGGAGAATCAGATTCTGCAATAAAAAAAAAAGTGCTTTCAAAATTGAATAACTCCGAGAATGAGGCTCAGAAATGGATTTCCTCGACGGATGAGCACGAATTGGGACCAGGAGAATCAGATTCTGCAATAAAAAAAAAAGTGCTTTCAAAATTGAATAACTCCGAGAATAAGGCTCAGAAATGGATTTTCTCGACGGATGAGCACGAATTGGGACCAGGAGAATCAGATTCTGCAATAAAAAAAAAAGTGCTTTCAAAATTGAATAACTCCGAGAATAAGGCTCAGAAATGGATTTTCTCGACGGATGAGCACGAATTGGGACCAGGAGAGTCAGATTCTGCAATAAAAAAAAAGTGCTTTCAAAATTCAATAACTCCGAGAATAAGGCTCAGAAATGTATTTTCTCGACGGATGAGCACGAATTGGGACCAGGAGAGTCAGATTCTGCAATGAAAAAAAAAGTGCTTTCAAAATTGAATAACTCCGAGAATGAGGCTCAGAAATGGATTTTCTCGACGGATGAGCACGAATTGGGATCAGGAGAATCAGATTCTGCAATAAAAAAAAAAGTGCTTTCAAAATTGAATAACTCCGAGAATAAGGCTCAGAAATGGATTTTCTTGACGGATGAGCACGAATTGGGACCAGGAGAATCAGATTCTGCAATAAAAAAAAAAGTGCTTTCAAAATTGAATAACTCCGAGAATAAGGCTCAGAAATGGATTTTCTCGACGGATGAGCACGAATTGGGACCAGGAGAATCAGATTCTGCAATAAAAAAAAAAGTGCTTTCAAAATTGAATAACTCCGAGAATAAGGCTCAGAAATGGATTTTCTCGACGGATGAGCACGAATTGAGACCAGGAGAGTCAGATTCTGCAATAAAAAAAAATTGCTTTCAAAATTGAATAACTTCGAGAATAAGGCTCAGAAATGGATTTTCTCAACGGATGAGCACGAATTGGGACGAGAAGAATCAGATTCTGCAAAAAAAAAAATTTGCTTTCGAAATCGATTTCGAAGGCAATTTTCTGAAAGTGCTCAGAAATGAATTTTCTCAACGGATGAGCACGAATTGGGACCAGGAGAATCAGATTCTGCATTAAAAAAAAAAGTGCTTTCAAAATCGAATAACTCCGAGAATAAGGCTCAGAAATGAATTTTCTCGACGGATGAGCACGAATTGGGACCAGGAGAGTCAGATTCTGCAATAAAAAAAAAAGTGCTTTCAAAATTCAATAACTCCGAGAATAAGGCTCAGAAATGGATTTTCTCGACGGATGAGCACGAATTGGCACCAGGAGAATCAGATTCTGCAATAAAAAAAAAAGTGCTTTCAAAATTCAATAACTCCGAGAATAAGGCTCAGAAATGGATTTTCTCGACGGATGAGCACGAATTGGGACCAGGAGAATCAGATTCTGCGATAAAAAAAAAGTGCTTTTGAAATCGAATAACTCCGAGAATAAGGCTCAGAAATGGATTTTCTCAACGGATGAGCACGAATTGGGACCAGGAGAGTCAGATTCTGCAATAAAAAAAAAAGTGCTTTTGAAATCGAATAACTCCGAGAATAAGGCTCAGAAATGGATTTTCTCGACGGATGAGCACGAATTGGGACCAGGAGAGTCAGATTCTGCAATAAAAAAAAAAGTGCTTTTGAAATCGAATAACTCCGAGAATAAGGCTCAGGAATGAATTTTCTTGACGGATGAGCACGAATTGGGACTAGGAGAGTCAGATTCTGCAATAAAAAAAAAAGTGCTTTTGAAATCGAATAACTCCGAGAATAAGACTCAGAAATGGATTTTCTCGACGGATGAGCACGAATTGGGACCAGGAGAGTCAGATTCTGCAAAAAAAAAAAAAGTGCTTTTGAAATCGAATTACTCCAAAAATAAGGCTCAGAAATGGATTTTCTCGACGGATGAGCACGAATTGGGACCAGAAGAGTCAGATTCTGCAATAAAAAAAAAAGTGCTTTTGAAATCGAATAACTCCGAGAATAAGGCTCAGAAATGGATTTTCTCGACGGATGAGCACGAATTGGGACCAGGAGAGTCAGATTCTGCAAAAAAAAAAATTTGCTTTCGAAATCGATTTCAAGGGCAATTTTCTGAAAGTGCTCAGAAATGAATTTTCTCAACGGATGAGCACGAATTGGGACCAGGAGAGTCAGATTCTGCAATTAAAAAAAAAGTGCTTTTGAAATCGAATAACTTCGAGACTAAGGCTCAGAAATGGATTTTCTCGACGGATGAGCACGAATTGGGACCAGGAGAGTCAGATTCTGCAATAAAAAAAAAAGTGCTTTTGAAATCGAATAACTCCGAAAATAAGGCTCAGAAATGGATTTTCTCGACGGATGAGCACGAATTGGGACCAGGAGAGTCAGATTCTGCAATAAAAAAAAAAGTGCTTTTGAAATCGAATAACTCCGAAAATAAGGCTCAGAAATGGATTTTCTCGACGGATGAGCACGAATTGGGACCAGGAGAGTCAGATTCTGCAATAAAAAAAAAAGTGCTTTTGAAATCGAATAACTCCGAAAATAAGGCTCAGAAATGGATTTTCTCGACGGATGAGCACGAATTGGGACCAGGAGAATCAGATTCTGCAAAAAAAAAAAATTTGCTTTCGAAATCGATTTCGAAAGCAAATTTTTTTTTTTTGCAGAATCTGAATCCTTGGGTCCTAATTCGTGCTCATCCGTCGAGAAAATCCATTTCTGAGCACCTTTTCTTAAAGGTGCTCCGATTTCGTTTTTTTCAACGGATGAGCACGAATCACGACCCAAAGATTCCGATTCTGCAAAAAAAAAAAATTTGCTTTCGAAATCGATTTCGAAAGCAAATTTTTTTTTTTTTGCCGAATCTGAATCCTTGGGTCCTAATTCGTGCTCATCCGTCGAGAAAATCCATTTCTGAGCACCTTTTCTTAAAGGTGCTCCGATTTCGTTTTTTTGAACGGATGAGCACGAATCACGACCCAAAGGTTCCGATTCTGAAAAAAAAAAATTTGCTTTCGAAATAAATTTTTTCGAAATCACCGATGTAGGACCCCAGTAACGGGGGGGGGGGGATTCAAAAAATTTCACAAAAAAATATAAAATTTTTTGAATGCCCTCCCACCCTTTGTAGTCCTGTAGGAGGCTCCAGTGAGGAACACAAATCCCGAAACGAGCCAAAAATAACTCTAGAGATCTATAAAGACCTGTACAGGCTCATGAAGGCTCCTAGAATACGATACCGACCTCTAAAGGTCCACACAAGCCTCTTGAAATCCACATGAACCTCTACAAGATCCATGCAACCTTCTAGAGGTCCATAAAGACCTGTGGAGGTCCATAAAGGCCTCTAAAAATCGATACAGACCTCTAGAGATCTACACAAAGCTCTGGGAGTCCACACGAATCTCGACAAAGTCCATAAAGCACTCTACAAGTCCATAAAGACGTGTGGAGGTTCATAAAGGCCTCTAGAAGTCCATACAAACCTCTATGATGTCCGTAAAGACCTCTAGAACCTCGTAAATACTTGTGCAAGTCCATACAAACCTCTAAAAGTGAACACCGACCTCCACGAAGGCCGTAAAGTCCTGTACAAATCCATAAAGACCACTACGAGGTTAATATCGACTTCCATAATCGAATAACTCCAAGAATAAGGCTCAGAAATGGATTTTCTCGACGGATGAGCACGAATTGGGACCAGGAGAGTCAGATTCTGCATTAAAAAAAAAAGTGCTTTTGAAATCGAATAACTCCGAGAATAAGGCTCAGAAATGGATTTTCTCGACGGATGAGCACGAATTGGGACCAGGAGAGTCAGATTCTGCAAAAAAAAAAATTTGCTTTCGAAATCAATTTCAAGGGCAATTTTCTGAAAGTGCTCAGAAATGAATTTTCTCAACGGATGAGCACGAATTGGGACCAGGAGAGTCAGATTCTGCAATAAAAAAAAAAGTGCTTTTGAAATCGAATAACTCCGAGACTAAGGCTCAGAAATGGATTTTCTCGACGGATGAGCACGAATTGGGACCAGGAGAGTCAGATTCTGCAATAAAAAAAAAAGTGCTTTTGAAATCGAATAACTCCGAAAATAAGGCTCAGAAATGGATTTTCTCGACGGATGAGCACGAATTGGGACCAGGAGAGTCAGATTCTGCAATAAAAAAAAAAAGTGCTTTTGAAATCGAATAACTCCGAAAATAAGGCTCAGAAATGGATTTTCTCGACGGATGAGCACGAATTGGGACCAGGAGAATCAGATTCTGCAAAAAAAAAAAATTTGCTTTCGAAATCGATTTCGAAAGCAAATTTTTTTTTTTTGCAGAATCTGAATCCTTGGGTCCTAATTCGTGCTCATCCGTCGAGAAAATCCATTTCTGAGCACCTTTTCTTAAAGGTGCTCCGATTTCGTTTTTTTCAACGGATGAGCACGAATCACGACCCAAAGATTCCGATTCTGCAAAAAAAAAAAATTTGCTTTCGAAATCGATTTCGAAAGCAAATTTTTTTTTTTTGCAGAATCTGAATCCTTGGGTCCTAATTCGTGCTCATCCGTCGAGAAAATCCATTTCTGAGCACCTTTTCTTAAAGGTGCTCCGATTTCGTTTTTTTCAACGGATGAGCACGAATCACGACCCAAAGGTTCCGATTCTGCAAAAAAAAAAAATTTGCTTTCGAAATAAATTTTTTCGAAATCACCGATGTAGGACCCCAGTAACGGGGGGGGGGGGGGGGGGGGGGGAATAAAAAAATAAAAATAAAAAATAAAAAAAATAAAAAAGAAGTTCAAAAAACTCCAAAAATGAATCGAAAAATAACAAAAAAAATTGAAAAAAAAAAAAGTTCAAAAAAAAATTAAAAAAAAAAAAAAAATCAAAAGAAACTCATAATTTTGAAAAGTGGGAGATACCCTCCCGCCCTTCGCAGTCCTGCAGGGAGCTCCGGTGAGGAAAACAACTCCCAGAACGAGCCAAAAATACCTCCAGAGATCAGAGGGGCTCTGAAATGGATTTTCCCGACGGATGAGTACGAATTGGGACCAGAAGAGTCAGATTCTGCAATAAAAAAAAAAGTGCTTTCAAAATTCAATAACTCCGAGAATAAGGCTCAGAAATGGATTTTCTCGACGGATGAGCACGAATTGGGACCAGGAGAGTCAGATTCTGCAATAAAAAAAAAAGTGCTTTTGAAATCGAATAACTCCGAAACTAAGGCTCAGAAATGGATTTTCTCGACGGATGAGCACGAATTGGGACCAGGAGAGTCAGATTCTGCAATAAAAAAAAAGTGCTTTTGAAATCGAATAACTCCGAAACTAAGGCTCAGAAATGGATTTTCTCGACGGATGAGCACGAATTGGGACCAGGAGAGTCAGATTCTGCAATAAAAAAAAAGTGCTTTTGAAATCGAATCACTCCGAGAATAAGGCTCAGAAATGGATTTTCTCGACGGATGAGCACGAATTGGGACCAGGAAAGTCAGATTCTGCAAAAAAAAAAAAAGTGCTTTTGAAATCGAATAACTCCGAAAATAAGGCTCAGAAATGGATTTTCTCGACGGATGAGCACGAATTGGGACCTGGAGAATCAGATTCTGCAAAAAAAAAAAAATTTGCTTTCGAAATCGATTTCGAGAGCAAATTTTATTTTTTTGCAGAATCTGAATCCTTGGGTCCTAATTCGTGCTCATCTGTCGAGAAAATCCATTTCTGAGCACCTTTTCTTAAAGGTGCTCCGATTTCGGTTTTTTCAACGGATGAGCACGAAGCACGACCCAAAGATTCCGATTCTGCAAAAAAAAAAAATTTGCTTTCGAAATAAATTTTTTTGAAATCACCGATGTAGGACCCCAGTAACGGGGGGGGGGGGGGGGGGGGGAATAAAAAAATAAAAATAAAAAATAAAAAAAATAAAAAAGAAGTTCAAAAAACTCCAAAAATGAATCGAAAAAATAACAAAAAAAATTAAAAAAAAAAAAGTTCAAAAAAAATTAAAAAAAAAAAAAAAAATCAAAACAAACTCACAATTTTGAAAAGTGGGAGATACCCTCCCGCCCTTCGCAGTCCTGCAGGAAGCTCCGGTGAGGAAAACAACTCCCAGAACGAGCCGAAAATACCTCCAGAGATCAGAGGGGCTCTGAAATAGATTTTCTCGACGGATGAGTACGAATTGGGACCAGAAGAGTCAGATTCTGCAATAAAAAAAAAAGTGCTTTCAAAATTCAATAACTCCGAGAATAAGGCTCAGAAATGGATTTTCTCGACGGATGAGCACGAATTGGGACCAGGAGAATCAGATTCTGCAATAAAAAAAAAAGTGCTTTCAAAATTCAATAACTCCGAGAATAAGGCTCAGAAATGGATTTTCTCGACGGATGAGCACGAATTGGGACCAGGAGAATCAGATTCTGCAAAAAAAAATTTGCTTTCAAATTAATTTTGAAAGCAAATTTTTTTTTTTTGCAGAATCTGAATCCTTGGGTCCTAATTCGTGCTCATCCGTCGAGAAAATCCATTTCTGAGCACCTTTTCTTAAAGGTTCTCCGATTTCAGTTTTTTCAACGGATGAGCACGAATCACGACCCAAAGATTCCGATTCTGCAAAAAAAAAAAAAATGCTTTCAAAATAAATTTTTTTCGAAATCACCGATGTTGGACCTCAGTAACGGGGGGGGGGGGGGGGGGAATCAAAAAATTTAAAAAATTTCACAAGAAAATATAAAAATTTTTGAATGCCCTCCCACCCTTCGTAGTCCTGTAGGACGCTCCAGTGAGGAACACAAATCCCGGAACGAATGAAAAATACCTCTAGAGATCTATAAAGACCTGTACAGGTCCATGGAGGCTCCTAGAATCCCATACTGGCCTCTAGAGGTCCACACAAATCTCTAGAAGTCCACATGGACCTCTCCAAGGTCCATGCAACTCTCTACAGGTCCATAAAGACCTGTACAGGTCCATAAAGGCTCCTCGAATCCTATACCGACCTCTAGAGGTCCACACAAACCTCTTGAAGTCCACATGGAACTCTACAAGGTCCATGCAATCCTCTAGAGATCTATAAAGACCTGTACAGGCTCATGAATGCTCCTTGAATGCAATACCGACCTCTAAAGGTCCACACAAACCTCTTGAAATCCATATGAACCTCTACAAGATCCATGCAACCCTCTAGAGGTCCATAAAGACCTGTGGAGGTCTATACAGGCCTCTACGAAGGCCGTAAAGTCCTGTACAAATCCATAAAGACCACTACGAGGTTAATATCGACTTGGATAATCGAATGGCTCCAGAAATGAAGCTAAAAAATGGATTTACCCTACAGATGAGCACGAATTGGGACCAGGAGAGTCAGATTCTGCAATAAAAAAAAAAGTGCTTTTGAAATCGAATAACTCCGAGAATAAGGCTCAGAAATGGATTTTCTCGACGGATGAGCACGAATTGGGACCAGGAGAGTCAGATTCTGCAAAAAAAAAAATTTGCTTTCGAAATCGATTTCAAGGGCAATTTTCTGAAAGTGCTCAGAAATGAATTTTCTCAACGGATGAGCACGAATTGGGACCAGGAGAGTCAGATTCTGCAATAAAAAAAAAGTGCTTTTGAAATCGAATAACTCCGAAACTAAGGCTCAGAAATGGATTTTCTCGACGGATGAGCACGAATTGGGACCAGGAGAGTCAGATTCTGCAATAAAAAAAAAAAGTGCTTTTGAAATCGAATAACTCCGAGAATAAGGCTCAGAAATGGATTTTCTCGACGGATGAGCACGAATTGGGACCAGGAGAGTCAGATTCTGCAATAAAAAAAAAAGTGCTTTTGAAATCGAATAACTCCGAAAATAAGGCTCAGAAATGGATTTTCTCGACGGATGAGCACGAATTGGGACCAGGAGAATCAGATTCTGCAAAAAAAAAAATTTGCTTTCGAAATCGATTTCGAAAGCAAATTTTTTTTTTTGCAGAATCTGAATCCCTGGGTCCTAATTCGTGCTCATCCGTCGAGAAAATCCATTTCTGAGCACCTTTTCTCAAAGGTGCTCCGATTTCGGTTTTTTCAACGGATGAGCACGAATCACGACCCAAAGATTCCGATTCTGCAAAAAAAAAAAATTTGCTTTCGAAATAAATTTTTTCGAAATCACCGATGTAGGACCCCAGTAACCGGGGGGGGGGGGGGGCAGCTCGTGCCCCTCGCACCCCCTCACCCCAACACCGGGGTGTACTCGCGCACGGTTGTCCCAAACGGGATAAGGGATGATGAGATCGTCCTGTTTGTTCCGAAAAGGGATAATGGACGCTACTCGCGCACGTGTCCCCGACAGGAATCAGGGATGATGCGATCGTCCGGTTTGTCCCGAAAGAGGGATAGGGATGCAATCCGCGGACAATTGTCCCCAAACGGGATAAGGGAGAACAGCCGCGTAGGTTTATCCCCAAAGGGGAATAAGGGCGGCCGTTGGCGCCCCGTTTATCTCAAAGAAGGGATAAGAGATGTAGTTTGTTCCGATTGTCCCAGGCAGGGATAGGGGATGTTACGCTCGTCCGATGGGCCCGCAAGGGAATCATGGATGGTAGTTTTGTTTCGATTGTCCCGGCGAGGGATAGGGGCGGTTATTCTCGTCCCCATTGTCCCCCCGAGGGATAGGGGATGCTAGTATCGTCCGAGGGACCCAGAAGGGGATCCAGGGATGCCATACTCGTTCCTGGTGTCTTCCCCGAGGGGGAATCAAGGGACGCGGAGAGATCATCGACCGGCTGCGACGCTGGTTGCGGGGATCAACCCCTAGTGGGTTTTCGGGGAACTGGGAACTTCCAGCGGTACCTGCGGGCTTGGGGACCCTCATTCCTCATCGAGGGGTCCTTCGACCTCTTGCGGACTGTAGCCTGGGCGGATCCAGAGCGGGCAGCAACCCTTCTTGGAAGGAGACCCCGACGGCCGAGACAAGGACCTGTAGCTTGACGTCCGTCGCCCTGTTTATACTCATCAGTTTACTATTGTATTATGGAAAATTCTTGTATTATTACTTATGGCCGAGGCCACGTTCACTAGCGGAATTCGTAAGGAAAATACGGAGTTTCGGTGTTTTATTTACGACCCTCTTCCCCATCTTCACCAAAGGACCCGCGCCCTCTCTACACAACCGAGTGCTGAGCTGCCGAGAGGCTGTTCCGTACCCTTCTTCCCCTCCGAGTTTTATTGGTTAATGTTAAGTGGAGTATTTTTGGATTGCGGAATGATTCGCGTTGGTTTTGGGATTCCGTTTGGAAGTTACGTTTGAGTTGTGGTGCGATCCAAAGGGAGAGGGATGTATTGCCTCCCGATTAGGTTATAAGTTTTATCTGCTGCTGGAGCTGTTTGCGGTGTTGGTCCCGCCGAGATTCGACCAACTGGCGCCCATTAGGTTTAGTTTTAGGAAATTGAGGGGGTAGGGAAGGGGACGACGATGACTGGAATTGAGGGGTAGGCTCTCCCCGAAATGTCACGTCACAAATTCCAACGACATTTTCTCTTTCTCTCATACAACAGAATGTTGGAATTGATAAAACAATATAATTCAGTGTGAAACCAAAAAAATCAACGAGATCTCTAGCTCACAACTATTTGTATCACGAGTAGGATTAAAAATTTTCATTGGTAACACGATGATTTTAATTAGGACCTGCAAAATCAGGCTGATACAAATAGTTGTGAGCTAGAGATTTCGTTGATTTTTTTGGTTTCACACTGAATTATATTGTTTTATCAATTTCAACATTCTGTTGTATGAGAGAAAGAGAAAATGTCATTGGAATTAAAGAATTTTTCTCTTATTGAGCATATCGAGGGAAAGAGCGGAAATGTTGATGTGTTTCATTCCTAATTCAACAGCAAGCAATTTTTTTATATCTTTAAATCATTTCTACCAAACTCAGATTCTGATAGAATAAAAATGTCATTGGAACCCCAACATTTTTCTCTCATTCAGCATACCGTCCTAATTGGAATCATCGTGTTACCAATGACAATTTTTAATCCTACTCGTACGCGGTACGCTTTGAAAAACTTCGCGGGGAAAAATATCGGGGAAGCGTCCATTCAGGACCTGAAACCCTACGAATCCCTACATCCCCGTGGCTGGTGCGAGCCCTCATGGCGGTGAGAGTTGTTTTTTGAGTCCCATGGGGAAAGTCACCCCACGGAGACGACCGGGTACTAAGTACCAAATTTTGATATTCAGTTTATATATATTTTTTTTTGTTTTGTTTCATTTTTGATATATATCGTATCGGGGCTATGGCGGCAAACCACCCCCTAGCAACCCGCTCGAAAGAGACTGTAACGTAGACAGTGAGGACTTAATGTTATTAAAGTCTGCCAGGTGCAGAAGTGTTAAGAATCTCTGTGTTTCCTTAAGCAACCCTTCGCCCAAGTTATTTTCAGGTCGGGGGTAGCAGGAGAGGAACGTCTAGAGATCGGAGCCCAGGAAGAGGCTCTGGTAGAGTAAGGGGGTAGGCTGGGGAGAGTACTGAGGAAGTCGAGAGGACCCAAAAGGAGCCATCCCGTGCTCTCGGCTGGCCTAGCCGGTTCCTAGGTGGAAAGTGGCCGAAGTGGAGGTGAAACACTCCCGCTCCGAGAAAAGGAGATCGGGACCAAAAGTTAGGTTAGTTGTGGTAGGGTGGTTCACCCTCTCATGTGGCGTACAGGTGTACGCTATGAATGGATATGAATAATTAATGAGTAAATATTGACTTAATGAATAATTAATGAGTAAATATTGACATAATGACAATGGGCCCGTGACCTCATTTTGGGTCTGTGCCACCCTCATGTGGCGTACAGGTGTACGCTATGAATGGAGCTGAATAATTAATGAGCAAATATTGATTTAGTGTTATTGGGTCCATATTTTCGAGATGAATACTTAATGAGTAAATATTGACTTTATGACAATGGGTGCGTGCCCTCATTTTGGGTCTGTGTCACCCTCATGTGTCGTACAGGTGTACGGTATGAATGGGGATGAATAATTAATGAGCCAATATTGATTTAATGTTATTGGGTCCCTATTTTCGGGGCCCTGGGAGGGGGTAACGACCTCATGCATCCGGCATGTGGTATGAATAGGAATGAATAATTAAAAATAGGCCAAAGATGAATAAATTAGTAAATATTGGTTTAATGACAATGGGCTCCCGATGTCTGGGGAGGGATTTTCCATCTCATCCGGCAAGTGCATGGAATGAATAGAGATGAATAATTGATGAAAAAATAAAAATAAAGGTTGTAACGGGATTCGTTCCCGATACACTTCCGGCCGTCCAAATCGCGACACACACGTTCGTTAGCTTGGGCGCCAGTGGATTTTTTACGGGAGGAATCCACAAAACTCTCGGTGTGCTGGTTTTCCCTGGGTTCACCACGCCAAACCTCTTAGGGCGGTTTCTGGTAACCTGCTGAACCTTCGCCAGTAGTTACTCGGGGAACTACTGAAACCCCGAATGGACGGCAAGGGCAATCCATTCCCGGTACTCAGCGCGTGTTTAATGGTAGAGGGGCGTGTTCGAGGCACAGTCCCTCTAGCGGGAAGGGTTTTCAGACCTGAGAGTCCACGGTATCCCCTTGGGATGAGCGTGTCCACCATATTTTCATGACCTCGTGTCACTCGTGGAAATATGTGGCCTCATCTCACTTCGAGAAACGCCACGTAGCCGCGCTACGGGCAACCAACGTTAAATAGGCCTCAGCCTTCGGTAATGGATCCAGGGAGTCATCCCTGTCGTGATCCTCGCGAGTCCGCCGCACAAGGCAGACTAACTTGTCCCCGTGTCTCTGGGGCTTATTTATATCGGCTGGGGTTGCTTCTCCTCGTCTAGGGTCCCCTCCGACGCCTGCGTGGTTCTTCCTCTCACACCACCGCCAGTTCGGAGATCGCCCTGACCTCTTTAGTGGAGCGCCGGCATCACAGCCGGGCCTCTGCCTTATCCCCAGCCAACATAATCCCCAGTCACGTGACCTTAGTCTTCGGTAATTGTTTTATATCATGTTGCTGTCCCTGTGTGAGTTTCCTCCACACACGGATAGCTTCACCCGAAGGTGGCGTGAGCCGTTCGCGATAGCGGTGACGAAGGGAAACTTCGTTACATACCTCCCTCCCTGGGGGAAGGATTCGCCCCGAATCCGACTTATTCTTCGGCTTCTTCCGTGGGCAACGATAGGTCGGGTTTGTATGGCTTTAGGTCTTGAATCGACATCTTGCCCTTACTGTTCCCTGCGAGATCTGCCAATTCGTAGACAGTTTTCGAAAGCTGTTTCGTAACTGTATATGGCCCTACGAATGGTTTATTTAACGCGGCAGAACGGTTTTTGCCTGCGTTCGATAACTCTCGGTTTCTCGCCAAGACTAGATCGCCTTCGACGTATTCTCTGTCTCTTCTCCGTAAGTTGTACGGTTGAGACTGAGTGTCGTGGGCTTCCGCGAGAGCGTGTTTGAATACTTTCCGCAAAGTGTCCAGACGTTTCATTCGTTGCAGCCATTGTGCCGTGGGCTGTTGAACGATTTCGGTATTTCCTTCCAGCTTTCTGCGGAGTGAGATAGCCGACTCTGGCTCTCGCCCGAAATTCGCAAAAGCTGGTGTGGCTTGCAGAGAGCTGTGATACGCTGTGTTGTACGCAAAACGAAATGCGTTTAAGTGTGCGTCCCACTCTCTGTGATCTGCCTCGATAAAAGCCCGTATCATCGCTTTTAGTGTGCGATTCACCCGTTCTGTAGGGTTCGCTTGCGGATGATATGGTGGCGTTGTCGTCTGTGACATGCCCGTTAACTGCACTAGAGCCTTGATATCTTTATTTACGAATTCCGTCCCGTTATCCGTGAGTAACACTTTTGGTGTCCCCCACCTATTTATCACGAGATCCTCGATAGCTTTTCGGATATTCGCTCCATCGGCCTTCCGAAGTGGGCAGACCTCTATCCACTTCGTGTACATATCTTGTATCACAAGAATGTACGAGAACCTCTGCTTGCTGGGTGTTAGAGAGCCCATGATGTCTGCGCATATGACAGTCCATGGTTGCTCGATTACTCTCCTTCCCATCAAGCCTACGGGAGCCTTTTGCTCTACTTTGCATTTCTGACATTCGTCACAAGTGCTGACGTATGCTATTACGTCTTTGAGCATCCCTGGCCAATGATATTTCACCGATAATCGTCGGTAAGTGCGGTCAATTCCTTGGTGACCGGCCTGCGGTAGTCTGTGGCATTCCTCCACAGCTTCCCTTCGAGATTCTCGCGGGAGAACGAGTTTCCACGCGTTTAAATCGTCGAATTCGGTATCGGACAGTTCTGTCCGTCGATGGTGATATAACAATCCCTCTATGATCTGCCACGTTGGGAATTTCTCCGGCATAATCTCGAGATCTTTCATGCGTTTTAGATACCATTTATCTTTAGTATCTACGCATAACGATAACTTTGTCTCTGCGCCCTCTGGAATTCTCGAGAGTGCGTCTGGGACATGGTGTAGCGCGCCTTTTCGGTGTACGATCTTGAAATCGTACTCCATTAGACCAAGAGCCCACCTCGCTAGCCTTCCCGTTGGATCTTTCAGATTGTGCAGCCAACGGAGACTGCTGTGATCCGTGATCACTGTAAAGGAATATCCCTCTAGGTAACAGCGGAATTTCTTGACTGCCCATACCATGGCCAGACATTCCTGTTCTGTCACCGTATACTTCTTTTCGGGATCCGTCAGGGAGCGACTAGCATACGCTATTACCCTCTCCTGATCATCGATAACTTGGGTAAGGACTGCTCCTACCCCCACGTTACTTGCATCTGTTTGCAATGTGAACGGTAGCGAAAAATCCGGACATGCAAGTGTTGGCGCACTTGTCAAGTGTTGTTTGAGGGTTTCAAACGCTTTCTGTTCGTTTTCCCCCCATGTCCATTTTTGATTTTTCTTGGTCAATTTCGTTAATGGTTCCGCAGTGCTCGCGAATTGAGGGATGAATCGTCTGTACCATGACGCCATCCCCAAGAAGCGCCGAATTTGTTTCAAATTCTGTGGCTCTGGGAATTCGAGAACGGATTGGATTTTCTCTGGGTCTACTCGGAGTCCCTGATTGTCCACGATAAATCCGAGGTATTTTACCTCTTGTCGGCAGAATTGACTCTTTTCTGGATTGATCATCAATCCAGCCTCTGTGAGTTTATCGATAACCCGTTTTACCCACTGTAGGTGTTCGGCAAAGGTTTTTGAGACGATTATTATGTCGTCTAAATACACAAAGACGTGTGGATAAAATTCCGGGCCTAGCAGTTTGTCCATGGGATCACCTTAAAGTGAAATAACCCACGTCCAGGTACAATGAATGCTGTCACCTCTTTTGACTCCTCGGTTAACGGTATTTGCCAATAGGCTTGGCTTAGATCGATGGTAGACAAGTAACGCGCTTGTCGTAATTCATCGAGCGTCGCCGCCATGTTCGGTAATGGGTAGGCATCTTTTTTGGTTGCCTCGTTAACTCGTCTCATGTCGACACAAAACCGAATTTTTCCGTTCGGTTTCTTAATCATGACGACTGGACTTGCCCAATCACTGCTGGATGGCTCAATGACGCCATCTGCCAGCATGGTATCCACCTCTTTCCACATAGCCTTGCGCATGATTTCCGCTTGCCTATGTGGTCTTTGGCGAATGGGCTCGTTATTTTGCACATCAATTTTCATTGGTGGCAGTTTCGAAACACCCGGTTTCTTTGAAACCGGCGGTAAAACCTTTTTGAGAAAAGCCTCTAGTCGGACGGATTCCTCATTTTCCGGTATCCTGAGGCCATTGCAAACACTAATGTTATTTGCAACCTCTACTGGCGTGAAGACAAACTTCTCCTCCGGATTATCGCGATAGAACCACGTTTCACCGTAGTAATCTATCACCATCCGTGCTGAACCCAAGGAAATCAAGCCCGAGGACAAAGTCTTCTGTTAAGGACAGCATCCAGAGTGTTTCCACTTTGGTTATCCGACCCTGCAGGTTAATCGGTAAGTCAGAGGCCTCTCTGACTAACGTTAATTGGCCATTGGCCACGAGAACCCGTCTAGGAGGGATCCGTTTGAAGGTTATCCCTAGAGAGGATAATACTTCAATTCCTGCCTCGCCGGCAAATGTGCGTGTTGCTCCTGAGTCAACTAACGCTCGGATCTCTTTGTCTCTGATTTTCAGAGTTGCGTAGAATGCTACTGGTCGTGAGGCGTTAGCTCCACAGACCAATACGTCCTCCTCGGTAATACATTCCATTACTGGATTGTTTACGATATCCTCCATTGTCTGTTGAGTCACAGACACGTTATTTTCCTCCACCCTGACTGTTTCATCAGGCTTCTCAGGAATTGGGAAGTGTTTCTCTTCTCCCCTCTCTTTGGCAACGTTCATCACTCCTCCTTGAGTTATTTCCGTCGTTGCCATTTCGTTATCCGACGCATCGGGCTTCGTCGTCAGTTTTTCCACTGTTACGAGCCCGTTTGCTCGTTTTTTGGAGCAGTTTTAACTGTCCTCTCGTCTTTTCGGTATTTTGGGTCTTTTGGAGGTTTCTTACAATTCCTCCAAGTGTGTCCTGTTTCGCCACAATTGTAGCAGGCTCGACCCGAGGGAACATTTGTTTTTCCCCCAACGTTATTGGATCTTTGTCCATTTTGCCGGAAGGGAGGGCGCATGACTTCCAATTGGTCGTCTATCTCTTCGCCCTCTATCGATATCTCCTCCTCGTCTTCCCCTTCTGCGTCCATCGCTCTGACTTGGGGCCTAGGGAATTTCTTGGGGAAATTCTGAGGCTCTTTGTATGCCAGGCTTGGACACACAGCTGTTTCAGCTGGTGGGGGTGGTCAGTAATTCCGGGCACACTCGTAATTCCATTCATTACGGAGTGCCCTTCTCTCTAGGTCTTCCAACGTTAGCTGGCGGTCAATATCTATGCCCGCTCGGTATTTTGGTAGCATGTTTGAATATGCCGTGTACACCTTAGCTTCTTCTTCTAAGGGTGGGGTTATTTTCACGAAATATCCCCGTACACTTCGCATATATTCGGCCACAGGTTCGTGTTGTCCCTGTGTTCGCCTATACATCTCATTTCTAAGACGGACTTGGTAGTCTAGGCCTCCGAATTGCTTACGGAATCCTTCTTCAGCCTCTTCCCAAGTAAAGAAGTTCATTCCACGGTACCACGTGAGTGCTGAGTCTCGAAGCAATCCCCGAAGGACATGCAAGAGATCCAGTTCACGGATCGGTAGGGATACAGTGGCGTCCTCTATTGAGGCGATAAATTCTTCGATATCTTCGCCACGTTTCCCTGAAAACGATATCCCCCACCTTTTCAGGTGTTCATGCGCCTCGTGCGCCGGTACAAGGTAATTTTCCGGAGGATGTCTCCTCCGATTATCCTCTTCCCCATACATTGATGGCGTAAGGGGCAACGGTACGCGAGCAGCTTTCTCCAACTCGAGTTGGGCCTGCTCTCGTGGTGTTGGCACTGTTAGTCCGGGTAAATCCCTACTTTTCGGCCTTCCACGTTTCTTCGGGATTAGCTCTGCTATTTGTTGTTGCATCGCTTCCACGATATTTGTTAGCTCCTCTAATGAGAGAGCCTCGGTAGTACTAGGCGCTTTGCCTGCTTGACTCATTTCTATCTTAAGAGATGATCCGGTAATTGATTCGATTTCTCAAATCGATCTGGCCTTTTCCAGCCTTCTGTAGCCCCTTTTATACCCATTTTTCCCTTTGGCGGGGATTTTTGGTTCGGGTGGGAATTTTTCCTCTTTTTCTCTGGCCACTAACGCCCTCAAACGGCTTTTATTTGGGCCCAGAGTGTCGATAACCCGGGGAGTTTCTTTTCCTCCCTACTGATGGCGCCACCCATCTGTTCGATACCCTTGGAGACTTTAGTCCCAAGTTTTCCTCACAGATGGTGCTACCCATCTGTGCGATATCCCAGTTAGTACATTTTTGTACTAATAGATGGCCTAGCCATCTCGGAATTGGACTTAGAAGTCCTGGTCGGAGCACGTTATAACGCCACGTGTCCTTTTGAGGCGTCTTGGGGAGGGGGAAGAAAGGAAAAGGGATAGGTGAGAATGTTTGGCCGAAGCCATGAGAGCCTAGCTCTCCCCGAGGGGATCACCCCTTCGGTGGTGGCGTCGGTGTTGCCACCTTCGCCCTCGCTGCTGCCTCAGCTTTCGCCTTTGCACTCAGCGTGCCGATAGCCCCGCCCGCCCCCTTCGGTTTCCCCTTGGGACCCTGGCGTTTTGACGCCACTGCTCCCTTGGGGTTCCCCTTAGGGTTTTTGGGCTTCGCCCGAGGCACCTGTACGTGCCTTGGTACATTTGTACCAATCGCCGGCATGTACGGCCCTCTCGCCCGCCACCTCTCCCCACAGGCCGGGCAGGTTTTGAGGGTTTCCCCCTCTCTACCACACCCTCTGCAGAAGGAGCCTAACGGCTTCTTATGGCAATCGGTATACCGATGCCCCGGCTTCCGGCAATTCCAGCATAGTGCTGCCATCGCCGCCGTAGCCTTTTTCCCCGCCCTCCGAGGCTTTTTAGGCCTCTTCGGGTGAGTGAGAGCCACTTGCTCCTTTGCGGGCGGCTTGTGAGGTGACGCCACCTCCATTGGCTCACTCCTCCCACCAGATGTCTCTGGTATACCCAGAGGCCTTGGTGGGTTCGAGGGAACCTTATTAACCGCCGCAAAGGGAGGAGTTGACAGCTCCATTACGCCCTCCATTGGCGTACCTGGACCCTGCTCCCCTCTCCCCAGTGCCTCCCTCTCCTTTACTTTGGCGAAGAATCGCCTCAGTAATCGAGGGTCCCGGACTACAGCCTCCAGGAGATCCTCAAATTCTCCCGGATCAGCCGTCTCCGTACGAGAGCCTGAATCTTCTGTCTCAGTCGGGAGACCGAGTTTCAGAAGATCCTCGAGATCCTGAGCGGCCTTATCGACCGCCAGATCTGGCAAGAGTGTCAGAAGTGGGGGCAATTCCATTACTGGGCATTCCCTCAGATCCGGCATACTTTCGCCCGGTAGCTGTGGTGGGGTTTCCCCCACCTTCGGTAATCCCTTAGAGATTTCACTCTCTTTGGGTGGTGACTGAATAGTATTATTATTCGAGTCACCATCAAAAATACTCTGGAACTCCATCGTGAAATAGAATATATTTACTTCCACTGGTGGATAATTTTTGTCCTCGCTAGCTGGAATTTAACACGTGAAAGTGTGTATTCCTCTTGCGGAAAAAATTCGCCACCTATTTGTGGCGAGGATAATTAATTTATTCCTCCCACTCCTCTTATATCCTTTTTCCTCGATAAGGCTCTCGAAGTATCTGATTTGTACCCTTTAGGAGCCATCTCTGAGGTTTTCCGTCAACTTCAGAGTCGGTAACGTCGGTCTCTGGATTGAGTCCACGACGTGCTGCCCCCTGGTGGATTAATTCCAGTCCGCGGGAGAAATTCGAATTCTTGAATTTTCGAATTTCTTCATTTCCATTAATTACTCCTTTCGGACGTAATTTATCATGGAAATCGCATATCTCCGGTAATGTGGACTTAGTCAGGTATAAACTGACTTGTCCTCGGTATTTATTAATTAACAATTTCATTGTTAATTAACGCGGTACTCAAATTACTCGTAATTTTTGTATTACTTGATTCCTTGAAATCACTCGTTAACAGCCGAATTTTCCCATTAATTCGGCACGACACCACACTCTTCCCCGCTAGCCGTACTGTAGGTTGCACTACACACGTTCTGCGCCATTTTGTAACGGGATTCGTTCCCGATACACTTCCGGCCGTCCAAATCGCGACACACACGTTCGTTAGCTTGGGCGTCAGTGGATTTTTTACCGGAGGAATCCACAAAACTCTCGGTGTGCTGGTTTTCCCTGGGTTCACCACGCCAAACCTCTTAGGGCGTTTTCTGGTAACCTGCTGAACCTTCGCCAGTAGTTACTCGGGGAACTACTGAAACCCCGAATGGACGGCAAGGGCAATCCATTCCCGGTACTCAGCGCGTGTTTAATGGTAGAGGGGCGTGTTCGAGGCACAGTCCCTCTAGCGGGAAGGGTTTTCAGACCTGAGAGTCTGCGGTATCCCCTTGGGATGAGCGTGTCCACCATATTTCCGTGACCTCGTGTCACTCGTGGAAATATGTGGCCTCATCTCACTTCGAGAAACGCCACGTAGCCACGCTACGGGCAACCAACGTTAAATAGGCCTCAGCCTTCGGTAATGGATCCAGGGAATCATCCCTGTCGTGATCCTCGCGAGTCCGCCGCACAAGGCAGACTAACTTGTCCCCGTGTCTCTGGGGCTTATTTATATCGGCTGGGGTTGCTTCTCCTCGTCTAGGGCCCTCTCCGACGCCTGCGTGGTTCTTCCTCTCACACCACCGCCAGTTCGGAGATCGCCCTGACCTCTTTAGTGGAGCGCCGGCATCACAGCCGGGCCTCTGCCTTATCCCCAGCCAACGTAATCCCCAGTCACGTGACCTTAGTCTTCGGTAATTGTTTTATATCATGTTGCTGTCCCTGTGTGAGTTTCCTCCACACAGGGGCGTAGATTTGATCCAGGAAGCCTGATATGTTCTCCATTGTGTCACGACTGGTTTTGATCAAAAAATGCACGGCGTTTCCGGCTTTTTATCACACCATACGAAGTGATGCAGTGGTGGGGCGTGAGGGAAATAAGGTCAATCAAATATGGAGGAGGGGCCCTAGAACATCTCATCAAATAAAACATACCGCCAAAAAGAAACTTCTTCACGAATAATTTAAAATGTTTAGAATTTTTTGAAAGACGGCCAATACATGTAAGTAGTTTAGAATTTTTCTGGGAAAGGTACACTAGTCATGAAAAGAAAAATGGGTATGACAAAAGTCTCAAGACGTCACTCCGCGGGGGTTCCCGGACGAATATATCCTTAGAGCGTTTAGAAAAGTAGAAAGGTATGAAAAGCAAGGCCTACATTAAAAAGCCATTTTGCATAAAATGAAAAAGAAATTTCGAAAGTTAAGGAAAACTACAAGGACAATAAACGGAGCATCAGAGTCCTCATAATATGGAAATTATTTTCCCTGATAAAAAGGAAGTTTCCGCTGCAGAAGAGACTCACTTGAAAGAAAATTCTCGCGGTAGAAGCATCGCTCAGTTTTCCAAGTTTTTTGTGAAGAAGTCTGTGCTAGAAAAGTTTTAATATGGAGTATTATTATGAGGAAATCATCCTTGGTGAGTACAATTAGCCTCTAAAAATTTTTACCTAAATTTTCTACCTCTTATTTCCTTTTGTTTTTCAGACGAAGGCCTTGAGATCCAGGTGAGGGCCCTGGAACATATGGAGGATAGGGTTGTAGGCGTGGTGAACGCGTTACAGAGAGGTCACGGTACGTACAACGGTAGCCGTATCCTTGAGTTTGTCATGTGACATATTCATAGTTTCTTTTTCGGAAGAAAATTGGGCTGTGATTTATTTATGACTTCTTTTTCAGAAGAAAGGGTGACAGTGGCTCCTGTGCTGAGTCCCCAGCCCGGCCCCACGAGATACACCCCCGCAGAGCCTGGATTTACCTCTTCACCAGAGGTTATCTTTATTGAGGAATCGGAAGACTCTTCACCGCTAACGGCTGTGGATAGGGATATCTCCTGGCCCGTTATTTCACCCGCGCCGTTGGTTTCCTCGGAGGCTGGGGATATTTTAGAAGAAAGCCCGTTCATGGAGCTGGCGCAGGAGGGCTATAGTGCGATCCATGTATCTTTCTCGGGTGAGCATTCTCTTGCCTCTTAAAAACTCATTAATTGTTCATTTCGATGTGACTATATGTGAATTTTATTGGTTGTAGCGGTTACCTCATCGCCTTGGAACAGGGCCCCGTTATCAAGGGCCGAAAGAAGGAGGCAGAACTGGCAGGGTAGGGAGCATGCCCGGAGGAGATTCTTTGGAACGCCGTCGCCTCAAAGCCCTCTAATCCCTTGTGAGGATTTACCCCCCGCCCCGGAGTTGACAGGCCCTGACGCATGGGACAGGGCCATCAAGTGGCTGGCCACAGCCAATGTATACAAGAGGCAATTGGAGAAAGAGGTCCGGAGGATTGCCCAGTGGCGGAGGGATCAGGGGGATGGGTATGTCTGTGACGAATGCGGGCTAGCTGCCTGTGTTTGTAGATGCAGGTAGTCTGCAGGAGCGGGGATAGGTGTGTGTGTGTGTGTGTGTGTGTTTCCCCCAGTCCTCCCCAAGGACTATTAATAGATGGCGAAGGTCTCTGGAACATCACATTCTACTTCAGAGACTTCAACATCAAGCTGTTACAATGAACACCAGCATTGAAGAGTGCATTAGCAACGCCGGAGAGTTCTTGGCGAGTTTTCTCGCAGGAATGAAACTCAGGGAGCAGCCCGACGAGGAGAAGGTGCCTGTCATCATCTACGTGGAGGACGTAGGGGACTACGTCAACTTTGGGGCGCACTTCGCGGCGATAGCGCGCCGAGTCACAGCCCTTTACCAGGGCCATCTGGAGTCGGTGAAAGCCGAGCAAGTAAGTACCGATAAAAAGCTTTTTTTTTTTTTTTCTCAAGAGATAGATTTATTAATTTTCTTTTTTTTTACAGAAACTGAGCGCGCAGGACTACGCTCATAGCTTGGCTATGTTCCGGCTCCAGAAGGCAGGGAAAATGGAGTGTTGGGACGAGGACGGTCCCAAGGAGCCGCAACTCCCCGAGTACGAGCCAGCCCATGAGGTAGCGTTTAGGAGAGAGCTGCATGCGGCACAGCAGGCTGAGAGGAGGGCTCCTACCCCTCGCAGCAGATTACTCCAGCACCAGGAAAAACGGCGTACGAAGAACGTGCGGGGAGGCTGCTGGGGGTAGCAGGGGCGTGTGTGTGTGTGTGTGTTTCTGTGTACACCCGTCTGTGGGTTACACAGAAATAATAAATATAAAAATTGTATAATTTTAGTTTTAGGTTTTATTAATAAGATAGGATTAAGTGTATTAGTTTTAAAAATAATATTAAGAAAAAAAAATATCTATGTATTAGTATTAGTATTATTTCTTAATAAAAAAAAAATATAATATAAACTTAATTCTTTTTCTTCTACCCAAACCTTGTCCTCGTTTTGGGCCGATGCCATCATTGCTATCGATGGCACCACGTGTGACGGATCCGGTGAGCTCTCTTACGATTTTTCTCCAATTTTCTTTAATTTTCTTTTCATTTCTTTGAATTTCTCCATTTTTATTTCAATTGTTCCTCTAATTTATTGAAATTATTTCTTAGAAGTATTTCTCCATTTTTCTTAAAACTCTTCCAACTTTCGTACCGTTTTTTCAAATTTTTTCAAAATTCGTTTGAGTTTTTTCTCGCATTTTTTTCAAATATTTTTCTTCAATTTTTAGAATTATGAGTTAGATTTCTCTGAAAGTTCTCCAACATTTTTCCCGTTTTTCTCTCAAATTTTCTCAAAACTCGTTTGAATGTTTTTCTTACATTTTATTCCAATTGTTCTCCAAATTTTTTCTCAGAATTATTTCTTAAAATTCTGAGAATTATTTCTTAAATTTCTTAGAACCAATTTTCAAATTTCTTTGAAACCTCTCCAACTGTCTTGAAATTACTTTAAATATTTTGCTTTTTTTGTATAATCGGGAATATGAATTTCTCTTCAACAGTTTTCTTCCGATTACCACATCCAGCGTGAGCTTGTTCGTCTCCAAACAGATCTCCCAGATAATCTGGTTGATCGTCTGTACACACGTCTGGATCATCGCGTATGGCAAATCGGAGAGCTTGGAAGAGGGCCTCGCGCACGAGAACCCTTCAGCATACTTGATCATGCGGCGTTAGATAGGTTTATCGAGCGAGGTGGAAGAGTGGAGATTAGTTGTTATACGTTCGCTACAGCGGTAGCATGGTTTTTTAACTTTTCATTATTAACGGCATTTATTTATATGATGTATAAATTTTTTAATGAATAAAATTTTTGTGCAATCTTGAGGATAAACGGCGTATCAGTCACCCCCTTACCACACATGTGTGTGAAAGCTAAATTCTTGGCTGAAGTTATTCGCGTAAGAGACCAATCTCACATATGTGTGCGCCCCATAGAGTGGGCCCCATCGTTCTCTAATATGTGCGCCCATTTGGAGAAAAAATATTTTATTGATAGGCAGGGCACGCCACTCACCGATATTAAAAAAATGTGTGTTGTGGAAATCCCTGGTGTGGGAGGGGCGCGAGGGTTTGTGAGGAATGCTAATTTTGGGTTTGAGATACTTTTAGTTGACCTGTGTGACGTTATTGTCAAACCCAAGGGCCAAGTCTTTTACCTAGAAGAGGAGGTATTTATCCGACTGCCCCCATTGTTATTGCGTTGTTATTTAGTTGGCCATGCGTCATGGGATGAATATGCTACTCATGATGCACAAGAATTATCGACACGCCAGCTTTGTCAAATAAGAAGAATCGAAACAATAGGTCGATTTGGACTTTATGTTACAATGCATTTTGAAGATACGGGGGAAGATGTAAATGAGTATATAGCGGGTAGAGCTAGCCCCGTGAAAAATATAAATAGATACGCCCTGCGACGCGGGGAATAACGCAGTCTAGAAAAAACAACGATTGAGGAAGGTGTAGTGACTTGTGCGTGAATTAAGGGCTGAGAACGAAGAGATGGATAAGTTCTTCGGTGAATTGGATAGTGCGCTAGCTGACGAGAACTTGGAAGCTACAGGTGCGGGTATTTCCTCGGAACAAGCAGAGGAGCTCATACGGGAGATTTTTGGTCTCCCCACAACAGCTACTGGAGAAGAGGATTCGCAGAGGATAGACGCGTTGGTTGCTGAAATTCTTGGTAAGATTTGAAACTATATAAAAGTGAGTTTTAACTTATTAACGGTTTTAAAATTTAAAAAGGATGCAGAGACTTCACTGCAAATGGCCCCCGTGGAGGCAATGAATGACATAGAGGATCAGCAACGCCCCGAAGACTTTATGAGAGAGCTCGGTAAGAAACGAAGTTAACCAGCCAGGGATTCCCCAAATACACAGCCCCAATAAATCTTTTTTCCTCCAAAGTAGAAGACAACCAGCAGCCAGAGAGGTGTCACTCTGAAGGTAGGAGGGTTGAGCAGCAGGGGGCCGATGGTGTAGACCAAGAACCCCACACCTCAAGGTTAGAGAAAGTGTACGACATACAGAAAGAGTTCAGGAGGTTCAAATCTCTCAAAAGGGAGATTGTGTTTAATATATCGAAACCCCCGAAAGACGTTTCCGATATAGAATGGGTGAATTCTTTAGCGGGAGAGATCCTCGGTGTCATTAGAGAGAGGGGGAACGACGAAGATGCGTGTGGGGCACAGTTCGGATACACGACAGAAGGGCAGGCGGTACGTAACCCGAGTTATTTAACGCCAAGGCCCGTTTCGCTCATCACCCTCGAGGATATTGTTAGACTACTCACGCGTCTGACACAGAGTGGTAGCGAAATTCCTCGAGGAAGTAGGTTCTACCTCAATCTTCATTTTACTGAAAAGATGAGTGGAGGGGGCAAAAACAAAATGATCTCGGAGCAACGCTACAGAGGCGTTATAGACATCACCAACGCCGATAATTTATGCTTCCCTCGATCAATAGTGGTAGGGAAAGCGTATCTTATGAAGAAAGATAATCCTGCGGCCCTCATGGAGTGGGATGAAGTATGGCGCTCTCACAGTCGGTGTCAGACGTACAGGGCCATCAACTTAGAAAGAGAAGCTGGTGTTAAAAAAGGGAAGGTGGGCCTCGAGGAGATTAAGATGTACCAACAATACCTGGAAAAAGAAAATTTAGCACTCGTTGTATGGCATGTCCATCATGGTCAAGCCCCTGTTATAATGTATAACGGGTGCGTGGCCTTCCAAGGGGGTGTGAAACCCAGGTATATTTTAGATATAGGGTTCTTCCCTGCGGAACGTCATTACCAGCCTATCACGAGTATTAAATCTCTTTTCCAGGCCTCTGACAAATTTTGTCGCGATTGTAACGTCGCCTATAAGAGAGATGGTGAGCACAAATGCGCCTTCATTTGTCAGAAGTGTTATGGTACACCTGCTTGCATCACCTTCCAGACACCAATTCATTGCGGAGACTGTAACAGGCACTTCTATGGCGTGCAATGTTACGATAACCACCAGGCAACAGGAGCTCGAGGGGGGTTGTCCGTATGTGCGCGTGTACGATTTTGTAAAGGATGTAATAATAGAGTTCTACATAATCATACACACGATTGTAACACAGTGCTCTGCACTGTTTGCAATAAGCATAAACCGCGTGGACATCAGTGTTTCATGGCTCCAGTAAAAAACAGCAGTCGTACAACCGGAAGGGGGAACTATTTTTTATTTTATGACTTTGAAGCCCGGCAAGACGAGGCATTAATGAAAAATGGGGAGGCCACAGAATTGATGAGACATGTGCCGAATCTCTGTGTTCTCCAGATAAGGTGTGAAAACTGCTGTGATAATACTGCCGAGAGCTGTGAGACCTGTAATCACCAGGAGGATGTGCTCATAGGAGACAGCGTGATTGGCCAATTCTTGAAGTTGGTTAGTAACCTCTCTCTCTCGAAAAAAGTCGCATCGCTAATATGCATAGCTCACAACGCACAGGGATACGATGCACAATTCGTTTTGAGACGTGCGTTAACATACGACTTTTCACGAGGTATCTCCCCAATCATAAACAGTACAAAAATTATATCGCTTAAGATTGGAGGGAAAATAAAATTCATCGATAGCCTCAATTTTTTTCATATGGCGTTAGCAAATTTAGCCAAGACTTTTGGCCTACCAAATCTCATGAAAGGGCTCTTCTCGCACCTCTTTAACCGGAAGGAAAATTGGGGCTACATTGGACCCCTGCCGGGAAAGGAAAACTGAGCCCCCGAGAGAATGAAGGGCAAAGACAGGGTAGAATTTGAGAATTGGTATGAGGGGCGTGAGAAGGATACACGTCTCTACAATTTTAATGATGAGATTATTAAATATTGTAGAGACGATGTAAAGATCTTGCGCGAAGCGTGTATATCTTCCAGGAGGTTGAATAGAGGAATATCCGGTATTTGTCCGTTTTCCGAGTGAACAACCCTGGCATCACTCTCTATGCGTACATTTAGGTCGATGTTCCTGAAAGAAGACACCATAGGCATAATACCACGCGGGGGGTATCGTTTCTGTAGGAACCAGTCACAAGTAGCTCTCGAGCGGTTAGTTTGGCTGGAGTTTTATGGAGGAATCGATATACGTCATGCAGGGAAAGGGCAAGAATATCGTATTCCTGGTACCAGTATCGATCTGGATGGTTTTTATGAGGATAAAGAGGGTAAAAAGTATGCCTTCCAATTCCAGGGTTGCTACTGGCATGGTTGTATTACTTGTTTCACCACAGATCGTAGTAAAAAGATCGGCGCTGGGGGAGACGCTTTGGAGATCCGTTACGAAAAAACGCTTGCCACTAATGCTATCATACGGAAAAAAGGGTATATTCTCGATGAGATGTGGGAGTGCGAATTTAAAAAAATGAAGACGCAGAACCCTTTACTCAGGATGCATACGGAGAGTACAGCTGTGTCTGTATGTATTCCCCTTGATCCTCGTGAAGCATTTTTTGGCGGGCGTACAGGTGAATATTGTCGCATATTATGACTGTAAGCAGGGGGAAAAAATTAATTGCTACGATGTCTGCTCCCTGTACCCTTTCATTCGCAAGACAGGAGTATTTCCAATCGGCCATCCTTAAATAATTGTTGGACCTGCAATCCATAACCTTTGCGGGACTGATAATAATATCACACACATTGAGGGTCTCATTAAATGTACAATTTTACCACCGGAGCGTCTCTTCCACCCGATTCTCTCAATGAAAGCCAACAATAAACTCATTGTCTCATTATGTAGAACATGTTGTTTAGAACTGTACGAGGGGAGCTGTCATCACACGGAGGAAGAGAAAATTCTCATAGGTACCTGGGTGTCCTCCGAATTGAAGAAGGCTGTGGAGTTGGGTTATAGAATCATCTCAATTAACGAGATTTGGATCTATAAAACAACGCAGCATAACCCCGAAATGAACGAGGGGGGCATTTTCGCAGGATTTATCAACGAATTTGTGAAAATGAAAACGTATGCAAGTGGATGACCGAATTCGTGTGAAAACAGAACGGCATATATTCGGGAAATTAAAGATGAGGCCGGCACTGATCTAGATCCTGAAAAGATCGAGTTCAACGCAGGGAAAAGAGCGGTTGCGAAGCTAATGCTCAATTCCCTATGGGGGAAATTCGCTCAGAGGCCCAACCTTCAAAAAACCGAAATAATCAAGTCATATGAAGCTTTGCATACGTTTCTTTTCGACCCGAAAAAAGAGGTGACTGGTTGCCTATTTGTAGACCCTGATACCATTTATCTCAATTGGAGGTTTCGGGAAGAGGATCATGAGATATCCCCAAACACAAATGTAGTGATTGCAGCGTATGTAACAGCCCAAGCGCGTTTAGAGCTATACAAGTATTTAGAGATGCTGGGCGAAAGGGTCCTGTATTATGACACAGATTCTGTGATCTTTGTGACACGCTTTGGTGAAACTAACCCCCCTTCAGGCAATAGTCTGGGTGAAATGACCGATGAATTGGCAGCCCATGGTAATGGTTCGTTTATCACCAGTTTTGTCTGCGGTGGCCCTAAATTCTACAGTTATATAGGGAAGGGTTCCGATGGGGAGGAGTTTGAGCGTTGTAAAATGAAAGGAATACGTATCGACTCTCAAACCTCCGAAAAAGTCAATTATAAGGCGCTGCGCCGTCTTGTTGTTGACTCTGGTAGCCCATTCACCGTAGACAATACGAATATTACCAGAACTGCGCTGCATGAGGTCGTTACCCAGAAGGGGGAAAAAAAGGTCAGGTTGACTGCCCCGAAGCGGAGAAGAGTGTCTCATACCTCTGTTCCGTACGGTTATGTCGACCCTTAATTTTATAGTATTTATTTTATTTATAGTATCTATTTCATTTATTTTATTCGTATTATTTATTTTATTTATTTTATTCGTATTATTTATTTTATGTTACCTATATTATTTAGCAGAGTTGGCTGCGCTGATAGTATGTGCAAAGGAGATCGTGGACCGGCGAATGAGCGGGAAACACATCTATATTTGCACGGACAGTAAGCAGGCCCTTAGGGAACTAGAAAGGGTGGAAACGGCCTCACGGTTAACTAAGGACTGCGTTGATCTGCTGAATATCATAGGAGCAGACAACTGGACCAAGTTACTCTGGGTGCCTGGACATGCGGGAATCAGGGGGAACTTGGAAGCTGATGCACTAGCCTCCATGGCATGGTCACAGAGCCATGGGGAGGCGTGTGTAGAAATAGGTGCCGAGAGGGAGCTGGTCCGGAAGTGGCTCAAGAAGAAGACACGGAAGGACTTCAGCAGACTCTGGCACAGCGACATGGGTCTGGCTCATACCAGACTCCACCTGGAAGGACCGGATGAGGCGCTGTCAGACAGGGTTACCCAGCTGAAGAAAAGGGAACTGCGCTGCTTGATAGGCCTCATCACAGGACACTGGCCGACAAGGGCCTATCTTCACAGGGTCGGGGTCGAGGAAGATCCCACCTGTGAGTTATGTGTGATGGAGAGGGGAGACGCCAACCACTTGATTATGAGATGCAGTGGACTAGACTGGGCCAGATGGCAAGTCTTTGACACCCACGGCATCTCAGAGCTCAAAGTCTCAGAGGACTCGGTAGGGGGCCTGTTGCAATTCGCAAGGCTGACCAACCTGATGGAACCCTGGGACAGGACGGTCGCCTAGAAAGGGCGGGCATAAAATGGCGCAAGCCCATTATGCCTTTAGGTCGTCCGAACTACAACACATACATACATACATACCTATATTATTTATTGTAGATTACTTATATTATTTATAATATTTATTCTATTTAAATTATTTATTTGTCATTATTCATTACATTTTTGTACATTCCATATTATTTATCATTTCTATTAATATTGTCTTAGCTCCAGAGATAGCTTATTGTTTCAATAAACGGTTCTATTGTTTTCGTTTATACGACGCTTTTTTTTTGCTATAAATACCCAGGTCCATCTCGTGTAGTCATGCATTGCAGCAATAATCTTCGCGTAGGATAGACATGGACAGGAACCAGCAGGATAAATCTCGGGAGAAAGCGCGAGATGATTTTTCCAGATCCAAAACACTGGAGGGTAGTACACCGTATAATAAAGAAGCCGGACCCGGAAAGTATGGGCCTATTGGTCAGGGAAGACCAAACTCTTATAAATAATATTGAAGAGTGATAAAATGTATAAAAAAAAAGAAAAATTGTAATTTTGACGCTTGATAATAATAATAAAATGTAAAAGAAATAAGGAGATAGTGTATTTATTTTTGAGTTTCCCCTATTTTTCATCAGTGTGCCATGGATCCCCGGTGGAAACATCCATTCACGGCCATCGTGTGTGGACCTACAGGCTGCGGTAAAACTGTCTTCGTGAAACGTTTTTTAAAGGAGATTGAGGGGCTATGTGATACCAAATTTTCTAAGGCTATTTTCTATTATACAGAGTGGCAACCGACGTATAACGAATACGACAAAAAATTTGTAGAGTTTCGTGAAGGTCTACCGTCATCGTCAGATTTCCTGAGCGATAACACCTCAAAACTTGTGATTCTTGACGACCTCATGCGCGAATCTTCCAATGGCTCAGTTGTTGATCTTTTCACCAAATGGAGTCATCATAAGAACCTCAGCGTCATTTTCATATCACAAAATCTATTTCATCAGGGTAAGGGACAGCGGGATATTTCTCTCAACACGAATTATATAGTTTTAGTCAAAAACCCTCGAGATAGAGCCCAAGTCGGATGTTTGGCGAGACAAATTTACCCTGAAAACCCAAAATTTCTTCAAGAAGCGTATTTTGATGCAACCTCCCAGCCGTATGGATATTTATTACTCGACTTAAAGCAATCGACTCCAGATAACTGTCGCTTCCGCACAGCGATATTTCCTTCAGATACGCACCAGTTTGTATATGTACTACGTACGCTGCGTAATATAAAAGGACAAGGTTTTGGGCTCAACGCGCCAGTCGTGCGTATGTGATGGCACGGTCTATATGCAGCCTCATCGGCAAGAAAAACATAGCATTGCTGCGCGCTATTCGTGAGAGTACACCAACTCAGCGGAAGGTGCTATTAAACGCAGCGGACTCAAAACTCATCCGTTGTATCTGTGGATGTGCTCTGAATATTCTTAAAGGAAACGTGCCTTTGAAGACAACAGAAAAGAAAAAAATAGCGAAACACAAGGCTATTTTGCGTAAACTAGCAAAATTTGGAAAGAGTCTGAGAACGAAGAGGAAAATCATCAACCAGAAAGGGGGCAGTTTTTTACCTCTTATACTAGCTCCTATACTTAGCGGGCTAGTTTCAAAGTTTTTGTAATGGAGCATGCGCGGAAAATGGTGCTGGTTCCTGAAGAAAGTTTCTCTCCAACAGTTCAGACTCCTGGAGATGTACCGTCACGTCTAGATGCGGAGATGGCCTCAATTCTCAAGACAGTAACAACGCAAAACGCTGCAGAAAAGTGGAAACTGTACCAGGATGTATTGAGGCGCTACTTGTATTTTACCGGTAATAAAGCGGGGTTTGAAGAGAAAAAAGAGACGGAAAGCCAGGATACCTATAATACCGATATAATACGCGCGGCGCTCCCAAAAAGGTTCCAGAAGCAGGGCGACGCACTCATTAAATACCTCGAAGGGTTTCCCAACAGACTACGTTGGGATACGACAGGGGCTGTGGAGATAGACAATCAGCATATACCTGGCTCAAACATTGTTGATCTGGTAAACGATGCTTTAAGGCACCGACAGACGGTAAAAGCTACAGGTAGAGAGGCCTTTGCTCAGTTTTTACACGAGATTAATATACCTCGAGAGTTTGTAGGCAATAGAAGTTTTTGGACCTTGCCACACACATCAACGCCCAAGCCTACATCGCCTCGGCAACGAGGTGAAAAAAGGAAAAGAGTGACTTTACCGACTGACACGCCGCCTGGATCACCAGTCGTAAAATGGGGTAAATTAGCTTAGAAAAAATATATTATAACCCTGAAGACCCCGAGGGTTATTCAGGAGCCTCAAGAATTATCAACAAATATAAGAATAAAGCTTCTCGAAAAGATATACAGAATTGGCTTAAATCTCAAAACGCTTATACCCATCATAAACCTATACGTCGTAAATTCCCGCGCCTACACTACGTCGTCGATAATATAGATTCCGTATGGGAGGCTGATTTAATCGACTTACAACAATTCAAGACGTACAAGTAGCTCTAAAAAATATAGGAAAGGTTCATAAACGGCTGGATAAGAGAAGAAAGCCGAGAACATTTAAATATAAAGTGAATGAGTATGTTCGCATCAGTAAGACTAAAGGTACCTTTGAGAAAGGTTATGAAAAAAATTGGAGTGACGAAATTTTTAAAATAATACGTGCTCACCAACGCCAGTTATTACCAACGTACGAGATAGAAGATGTAGCGGGGGAATAAATTGATGGTTCCTTTTATGAAGAAGAATTAAGTCTTGTGAACAAAAATCTCGAGAGTGAAGAATACGAGATTGAAAAAATTATACAACGGAAAGGGAAGGGTAAAAACCAGCAGGTACTGGTGAAGTGGGTCGGTTATCCTCATAAATTCAATTCCTGGATTGCCTCATCTCAGGTTAAAGATATACAAAAAAGATGAGTGCATACGGCTTCTATATCGTGCTGTTAAGTGACAGCAGTATGGAGTATTTTCCTGACAATACAGCCTCGAGGTTTCGGACATATCTACCTCATGATATACGTTTAACAGGGTCGTGGGCTGTTGGATTAACAGAGATACAATACCCTTGTAGCCTTTTACACATTCAAAATAAGGATGATGGCTACATTTCGTTGACCAAGTATGATAAAGCCGACGGAGCGTTAGTGCTTCCTGCAACAATGCCTACAGGCCTTCATGACAACTTGGATCATCTGTTGAGATCGATGAATCGTCTCCCTCATATCCGTAGTGTTTTCTTGTTTGAAAAGAAAAAGGAGGATCATGGGTATGCTAGAATCACACGCATATGCAGTGACAGTCCCATATGTAAAGACCGGCGACATGTCCTAGATTTATCACGGAAGTTGAAGAGAGTCTTAGAGATTATACCGCGCAATGATGATGAAGCCCTCGCATTTCTACAGGAAGAAAAACAGCTTGGAGATTACCCCGCGTGTTTAGAAAAGGCCCCCCCTGATCGCATGTTCATATATTGTGACTTGTGTGGCCCTTATGTGACAGGTGATGTCCAATCGTCATTACTACGTATAGCTACTCTTGATACTACCAATTATTCGTATGGGTCTACACGGTCCATGAGTTTTTCACCAACAACATATATACCTCTCCAGCAAAACGCATTTCGAACAGTGGAAATAGATATAAGAGATGGCTATGGTCAATCCATACCATTTGAGTATGGACCACTGAGTCTTACACTACACTTCAAACGTGTTGATAGTTAAGAAGAATGGCTCATTACATTGACTATTACAACAGTCAGACAGGCGGTGGAGTAGTTGAAAGATATAGCCGCTTCGGATGCGTTTATGTAGGAGCCCCTTATCAACGGGGTCATGGGATTGGAGCGTTCCTTGGCAGTCTCTTTCGAAGAATTCTTCCTTTCCTCGGTACAGCAGCTCGGGCTGTTGGAAAAGAGGCTTTGAGCGCCGGCCTTAATGTCGTTGGGGACATAACGACAAGGCGTATACCCCTGAAAGAGTCACTGGAGAAGCGTCTCACAGAGTCGGGGCTTAATTTGAAAAGAAAGGCTAGTGATAAGCTGGAGAAATTGATGACTGGCTCGGGTTATAAACGTGTACGAAAACGTCTACATCGGCAGAAGCGCGTGAAACGTACTCGCGGACGCATCGTTAAGAAGAAGAAGAAGAAGCAGCTCAAGAAGAAGAAAAAACCAAGGAAAAAAAAGTCCGGCATTCGTAAGAATAAGAAGAGAATATCAAAACGATCAGTACGAGATATTTTTGAATATTAAAAACAGAAAAATGGCCTTCCTACATTCTCATTCATGTGAGTGTGCAAAATCTGAACTGGACTTGTTCACAATACCTCCTACACAGACAAGTATTGAGCAGTCTCACTGGACACAATTCAATCCTGTTGCATCGCTCACAGATCAGTCGCCTATAGAGTTCGTGGTTCCTGGTCATGGTGAAGAATATATTGACCTACCGCATACTCTGCTGAAAATTCGTATGAAGATTGTAGCCGATGAGGTTACTGCCTCTGATGATGTCGGCCCTGTGAATAATCTACTACACTCGATGTTTAGTCAGGTTGATGTTTCGTTTAATCAAAAACTCGTTTCTTCACCAAACAACGCTTATGCGTATAGGGCATACATCGAAACCCTTCTGAATTATGGCCTGGATGCTAAAAAATCTCATTTACAAAACAGCCTCTGGGCCAAAGACATAGCAGGGCGAATGGATTTTGGACCTGCAGGCATACCTGCAGATATTGGTGTTTCATACAATCATGGTATTACCTACAGATCGGAATTCACACAAGGAGGTAAAGAGGTTGAGCTGCTTGGACATATTCACTGCGATGTGTTCAATCAAGATAAATTCTTATTGAACGGCGTCGACATGCGTTTACGCCTTGTAAGGGCAAAGGATTCGTTTTGTCTTATTAATAAAACATCTAGAAATTACAAGATTAAAGTAGTGGACGCCTCGTTGCTGGTAAGAAGGGCTAAATTGTCCCCAGCCGTGTTACTCGCTCATGCTAAAACATTAGCAAAGACCACAGCCAAGTACCCGTTGACACGAGTAGAAGTGAAATCTTTTGTTCTTCATCGGGGTTCTAGCGGTGAAACCATCGATAATGCAATCCTTGGGCAACTGCCTAAGTGTGTTATTATCGGTTTCGTGGATAATGTAGCATTCAACGGGGAGAAAACACGAAACCCATTCGATTTTCGAAATTGGGGAATCAATTTTCTAAGTCTTTATGTGGATGGTATCCAGGTTCCTGGAAGGGCATTACAACCAAACTTCAACGGTAATTCCTATAGAGAGGCTGAAAGTTATCATACACTCTTTAGTGGCACAGGAATACACTTTGGGGACCACGGCAATGATATTTCACGTTCTGATTATACTAATGGGTATTGTCTATTCGCCTTTGACTTAACTCCTGATTTATCGGCCAATTGTGCTACACATTGGAATCTTGTTAAATCAGGAAGTTTAAGAATCGAAGTACGTTTCGATGAGCCCACCACTACAAACTTAAATTGTATTCTTCACGCAGAGTTCGATAATATACTCGAAATTGATTCGACAAGACAAATCATTGTGGACTATAACAGCTAGGTGTATATATTAGTCAGACGTCTTTGTTCCCCCTACTCGCTTCATATCGGGGCCTTTACAAAAAAATTACGCAACCCATAGACGAGCCCAATAAAAGCCACACGCTGTATCGAGAGCGTATCAGTCTACAGCCGGTACGTTGAGTATATAAACGTCATGGCCGTAATAAAAGAATTAGTCATTGATATTCACGGGCTTCTTGGAGCTACTGAAGAGTTTGTACCGAAAGAAATAGCTGTCGTGTCTGTGGAGCATAACTTTGGAGGGGTCTGGTTCATTGGGCCCTCGTGTGAGAAGAGTTCTTTGCCTTTTACATCACGTCGCCAAAATCTCTGGCTGTCTGCAAATTATCATAATATCGATTGGGAATATGGACATACACCGTTTAGATCGGTCCCATCGCTCTTGAGAGAATTGACAAGAGACGCAACCCGTATATTTGTAAGAGGACGGGAGAAACAGGCTTTTTTACGGAAAATCCTAGCGAAAATAATTATTAATCTCGAAACATACACGCCAGCTTACAGACTTTTGCCTGACAATAAGCATCAGTGCCTGTACCACAGCTCCCTCGGCTCTACTTTCTCTTGTGCTCGCCAGAACGCTGTGAAGCTAAAAACCTGGATTCGTGAGAATCTTTACACCCAAAAGGTGATATTGAAAGAAGAAGATGTGAACAAGATTTGGAGCATCGACCTCTATCGACTACGACAGGTGACAGCCCACGATATAGATACAGGCGAAGAAGAAGAAGAAGACGACGAAGACTCTGGGGTTGATACTGCATCAGAGAAGAGTCTTGAATTGGAAGAACCCCTACCGCTAGTCAAAAAAGAGCGCAGCGTAGACGTGTGCAGCATTGGTATACCAGCCATAGCGAAACCTCCAAAACCTCCTGTGTCTTTTAAGAAAGTAGGAAGAGAGTCTTTCGTATGAATACTCATCAGCTTCTTGCCGCATTACCATCCACCAATGCCACTATCGGAGGTGTTTTCCCCGTGGACAAGATACCTTGGAGATGGACCCGCCCCTGTGCACTCGTCGTAAACACCGATGACTCTAATCAACCCGGCGCACATTGGGTTGCCATGTACGTCGATAAGAATGGGAGAGCAACCTATTTTGACAGCTACGGAGTTCCACCTCAAGATAAACGATTTATTCACTGTCTTCGAAGAAACAGCAGCAAATACCATCACAATCATAAACGCCTCCAATGCCTCACAACTAGTGTTTGCGGGCACTATTGCATTGTTGTCCTTCATTGGCTTAATAATGGGCTATCTCTCATATCATCCCTCAGAAACTTCACGGATGACACTCAACGGAACGATCAATTAATTGTGAAGATGTTTGATGCGATTATAAGAACAAAAAAGAAGAATTATTATAAGAAAAGCTTTATGAATCTAATTGGTAATGGGCAATTTTTTCAAATATGTAGAAATAAAAAATAATTATAAAAATAGGGAATGTGAGAATAACGGAATGCTAGATGTAGTAATAAGAATGTAATAATTGTGATAGTAGTCGTAAGAACGATAATGTATTAATCATTGGAGAATAATGAATGACGCTAAAAGATGAAAAATATTCCCTGTGTGTTCTTAAAAAATCTGGCGCCCATTCTCAACACTACTGCTGCATCATGGCTAAAATACGCAGGTTTTACGGGCTCACAACCCAGTCACCGAATCGTTCGCTACCGGACAAGTACATTTCGTTGAAAATCATGACTACTGCGGAAAGAGTTACAATAGTTTTTTTTCTACTCATGGGATTTCTGGCTTTCTGTACCACAATCATGCTAGCCGCCTGTTTTGTATATATCGGTTCTGAGGGACTCAATGAGGCCGTGAACCTCACTGTACAGGCAGTGAAAAATGGAACGTTGAAGAAAAACACGTATTTATTCTGCTAGGAAATTTTGAGGTGTTTTAATTAGATATTCTGTAGGAAAAAATGTATTCTCCCGAATAAGAAATTGTAAAATAGAAAAGAAGAAACATATATTTATTCTTTTACCGAATAAAGTAACAAAGAAATTATAAAAAAATGTATTTATTTACCTACCTTTATTCTTTTTTTTTTTCATCAATTATTCATCTCTATTCATCCCATGCACTTGCCAGATGAGATGGACAATCCCTCCCCAGACATCGGGAGCCCATTGTCATTAAACCAATATTTACTAATTTATTCATCTTTGGCCTATTTTTAATTATTCATTTCTATTCATACCACATGCCGGATGCATGAGGTCGTGACCCCCTCCCAGGGCCCCGAAAATAGGGACCCAATCACATTAAATCAATATTGGCTCATTAATTATTCATCCCCATTCATACCGTACACCTGTACGACACATGAGGGTGACACAGACCCAAAATGAGGGCACGCACCCATTGTCATAAAGTCAATATTTACTCATTAAGTATTCATCTCGAAAATATGGACCCAATAACACTAAATCAATATTTGCTCATTAATTATTCAGCTCCATTCATAGCGTACACCTGTACGCCACATGAGGGTGGCACAGACCCAGAATGAGGTCAAGGGCCCATTGTCATTATGTCAATATTTACTCATTAATTATTCATTAAGTCAATATTTACTCATTAATCATTCATATCCATTTATAGCGTACACCTGTACGCCACATGAGGGGGTGAACCACCCTCCCCCCCACCACACGGACACCCCCCACCACTCGGATAGGCCCTATACCTTTACGGGCGACGCTGGTGCCCCCTAGCGGCAGTTTTTTGCACTCCGGCCAGGGGTACCCCTATCTACTTACGTTTGGCGGATTGGGGCACACTACCCCCCAGATGGCCGGTTTTAGCTATGGAATCAATCTGATCGGCGGACTGGGGCTTAGGCCCCAGAGGGCTGGATAGTAAAAGAGAAACTCCGATCCCAGGAGATGCCACCCCAAACCCGGAACACGTAAACGTAAGGACGCCGAGTCGAACACCATGGCGGAAACAAAACTCGCCCCAGGCCTCGTGAAGGGGAGGGGGTGTGATTGAATCCGTCAGGGCATAATTAGGCTAAGATTGAATAAAATATAAAAGGGATAGGATTAAATAGAATATTAAATGAAATATGAATTGGGGGAAATATGAAGAAAAGGGGAGACTTCCAGAGGTGGGCGAAAGGGTGGACAACCCGGTGGACCCTCTAGAGGTCCAGGTGAGTGTTTTTTTGTCGTTTTGGTGGGTTCGTCACCGCGCTCTCTCACTCTCATGGTGGGAAAGAACGGAGATGACGCCGAAGCCACCACCCCTTTTAACCCCTGTCGCGACTATTATCCAACCCTTGTTGGACACTTTCTTTTTACCCCTCTGGTGAGGGTCGTGCTCACGCGTGTTTTCAGGCGCTCGTGCCACCGTCGCGGGGCGTCTTTCATCCCCCTCGCGAATTTGGGTTCCGGGGCTCGCTAATCATACCCCCCGGAGGATCCGACGTGGGGAGGGTGGTTGAGTGGGGGAAGCTCGTGCCCCTCGCACCCCCTCACCCTAAAACCGGGGTGTAGTCACGTACCATTGTCCTCACAAGGGAGATGGGATGATGAGCTCGTCCTGTTTGTCCCCAAAAGGGATAAGGGATGATAAGATCGTCCTGTTTGTCCCAAAAAGGGATAAGAGATGTTACTCGCGCACGTTTGTCCCGGGAAGGGATAAGGGATGATAAGATCGTCCTGTTTGTCCCTAAAAGGGATAAGGGATGTTACTCGCACACGTTTGTCCCGGAAAGGGATAAGGGATGATAAGATCGTCCTGTTTGTCCCAAAAAGGGATAAGGGATGTTACTCGCGCACGTTCGTCCCGGAACGGGATAAGGGATGATAAGATCGTCCTGTTTGTCCCTAAAAGGGATAAGGGATGTTACTCGCACACGTTTGTCCCGGAAAGGGATAAGGGATGATAAGATCGTCCTGTTTGTCCCAGAAAGGGATAAGGGATGTTACTCGCGCACGTTCGTCCCGGAACGGGATGAGGGATGATAAGATCGTCCTGTTTGTCCCAAAAAAGGATAAGGGATGTTACTCGCGCACGTTTGTCCCGGAAAGGGATAAGGGATGATAAGATCGTCCTGTTTGTCCCAAAAAGGGATAAGGGATGCGATCCGCGTACAATTGTCCCCAAACGGGATAAGGGATGATACCCACGTACGTTTGTCCCCAAAAGAGGATAAGCGAGGCCATTTGCGTCCAATTGTCCCAAAGAGGGGATAAGGGATGTAGTCCGTCCCGGTTGTTCCAGACAGGGATAGGGGATGTTACGCTCGTCCGATGGGCTCGAAAGGGAATCATGGATGGTAGTTTTGTTCCGCCTGTCCCAGCGAGGGATAGGGGCGGTTCTTCTCGACCCGGTTGTCCCACAGAGGGATAGGGGATGCTAGTATCGTCCGATGGACCGAAAAGGGGATCCAGGGATGCCATACTCGTTCCTGGTGTCTCCCCAAGGGGGAATAAAAGGGACGCCGAGAGACTATCGACTGGCCGCGAGGCTGGTTGCGGGGATCAACCCCTAGTGGGTTTTCGGGGAAATTCGAGCAGTACCTGCGGGCTTGGGGACCCTCATCCCTCATCGAGGGGTCATTCGACCCCTTGCAGGCTTTAACCTTGGTGGACCCAGAGCGGGCAGCCACCCTTCGTGGAGGGAGACCCCCACGACCGAGAAGAGGATGTGTGGCTGGACGTCCGTTGCCCTGTTTATACTAATTAGTTTATTCTAGTATTATCGAAAATCATTGTATTGTTACTTGTGGCCGAGGCCACGTTCAATAGCGGAACTCGTCGAAAAAATACGGAGTTTTGGTGTTTTATTTACGACCCTTTCCCCCATCTTCACCAAAGGACCCACGCCCTCTCTACACCGCCGAGTGCTGAGCTGCCGAGAGGCTGTTCCGTACCCTTCCTCCCCTCCGAGTTTTATTGGTTAATGTTAAGTGGAGTATTTTCTGGATTGCGGAATGATTCGCGTTGGTTTGTGGAATTCCGTTTGGAGGTTGCGTTTGAGTTGTGGTGCGATTCAGAGGGAGAGAGATGTGTGCCTCCCGATTAGGTTATAAGTTTTATCTTGCTGCTGGAGCTGTTTGCGGTGTTGCTCCCGCCGAGATTCGACAAACTGGCGCCCATTAGGTTTAGTTTAAGGAAATTGAGGGGGTAGGGAAGGGGACGACGATGACTGGCATGGAGGGGTGGACTCTCCCCGAAATGTCACGTCACAATATATATATAAAAAGAAATTAATACAGACGAATTATTTCTCCGACAATCTATTATATTGGCGTCCTCAATCCCAATATTCTTCCTCGGGTGGATGTACGATCGCAGGTATGGCTGGTTGTTGTGGTGGTGGTCCTTGATAGTTGTTTATGTGTTGTAGCCCTTTCTGGTGGTCTTCCTCTGCCCATCTAGCGAACGTTTCTCTTTTCCGCTCCTTTTTCTCGCCCTTTGTGAGTTTACGGGGCATGGGTTGCACCCATACTGGAGGAGCTGGGTTGGTGATGCAGTCATCCCAGTCTTCGGGTTCCGTTCTGCTAGGCGGCCTTACCCTTTCAGCTTCTTCAATGATCATTCGACCCTCAGCGAAGAATTCGCTCGGATCATCTTGATATCTTTCCGCACACAACCGACAGTCTTGTGGCGGCTGTGCTTCAAGTAATAATTTGTTGCAGTTTCTGCAGTTGAATTGGGGATAGTTTTCCATCAGATAATGGATGGTGTTATATTCCCTGCTATTTGCGGTCCTATGGTCTTCGCAATAGAATCCAACGCCTTTCTCCAAGAAGATTGGATCATTATTGAACGCCTTGATGCAATAGGCCCTTTTAAAAGCCCTATTCAATTCTGACCGACTGCCACCCTTTGCCATTAGCTCCTGTCTCGTCGGGTATTGGTAGGCCTGGCCCCAGTTGCCAGTTCCTCTTGGGATCCCACTTGGGTTGTAGGCGCGGCTAACCGTCCATTTCTGCCTTTCAGTCTGCATATTGGATTTTTCTTAGTCTGTAAAGAAGAATTAAGCCGGGCACGTTCCTACTCTAAATTTACTTGGATTTACTCATGCAATTCTTTCGTTCTAATGGACAAAATATGTTTTCTTCTGAATTTCTGATTGTTCCTAATGTATCGCTGGATAAATATTCTCTTTCGGATGTAATGGCACTGTAGCCCCGCTTTGGCTCGCTTCAAGATCACTTAGCTTTACGGATTGCTCTCGCTGTTTTCGATCGGCTGACGTTCGCTCTTTTGCTAAATGTAATAATAGATGCGTGATCGAGTCCCAAAGTGCTCCGACTAATTGGATAGACCAACCGTAAACCGTATGTAGAGTGTAACCATGTACGATGGTATCAATTATCAGTTTGCCAATCTTAATCATTACGAAAATTCCAATAAAACCGGCGCTTATCGTTCCAAATTTCATAAATTTTCCCCATGTACGTTCCCAAGCTAATTGCGCTAATTTATCCAATGAGTCTTCATCGAATAGACCCATAACGTTAGGTCCACGTCCTTCGACTGATTTTGTCATTTGCTGCGCTACGGTATTCAATACGGCTTTATTGTCCAAGGAGAACATAATTCTTTTCCTGATCGCATCCAGTTCCGATTCATCATAAATTCCACCAGTCGCCAAATGTTCTGGACTTTTGTAGTTCCAGGTGATTTTTGTATTTGGTTTAAGACTCAACGGCTTAAGTGTTTCGACAGGTTTCGGCAGAAATTTGTACCACGTTTCCCCTAAACGATAGTATTGCAATAACGGCGAGTGGCATGGAATCTGTGTGACATGATTCGTCAGAATATGTGTTCTCGGCGTGATAAAATAGGTCTCATTTCCTTTTACGACCGGTATTCTATCATGACAGTCCTTTAATTCTCGAGTCTTGACCTCCACCGGCAGACATTTGACCACGTGAATAACTTCTCCTGCTTGAACCGCCATGTATCCTGGACCTTTCATAAATCTATACGCAAATTCGTCTGGTTGTGTCGCAGCTATCGCTAAACTATTGCGCAATACTTCTTTTTCTAACTCGCAATTATGCCTTAATATATTATAATACATTTCATTCATCTTTTGATTCACAAATTGTTCAACATAAACAATTTTGGTATTAATGTATAAAAACAAATCCATGTTATCAGGATGAATTGCTATATCTCTACGGTGATCTAAAAATCCTAAATTCTGTCCTTCTGCTATTAATAATTTTGGACTTTGTGTTCTCATTAATTTTAAACCGCAAGTATCGAAATTGCCCTTCTTTGTTAATGCAACCAAAGTACTTTCGCGATTTACAACATACAATGTCTCACTTTTAGACGTGATTCTAGTCCCTACACCGAAATAAATGACTGAATACAAATTGTCTGGGCAATTATTCCTAGGCAATGGGTCCCAGAAGGAGTACCCATCCTCAAGATCTATGCATTCGCCTTCGTCGGCCTCGCAAGAACGTCCTGAATTTAAATGGATTTTTATTATTTTTAATGTTAATCCTAGCCATGCTACTTTTTAGGGTTTTTCGGGCAGTTCCTATGGCTACAACTTTGTCCCATCTTCCGAAAGGATCAGAGTACTGTGTGGGATAACAGTCCCCATCATCAGTAGTCCTCCCTGCGAAAGTGATGCTTCGTGTTTCGCTGGCATTGACCTTCAAACCGTCAATCACAGCGTTACCAATTTTCAACACGCCTGAGATGTGCGCGTCTCGGCATGCTCTTCTCGAGATTTCCATTACATATTCGGCATAGCCGTTATTTACTATTGTGGCATGTGAATGCATGCCGCAATAGTGTACTGTTCTTGTTATATCAATTTTACAATGTAAAACCTCGACATGATCATAATCGTTAACCTGAATTAATGCTATATTTAAATCTTCGGTCTCTACTTGTTCTTTTTCAATATCGCATTCTTCTATATCTAATAACGAAATAGTTGTCATATTAGTTATCGTTGATCCGCAATCGTAACCTATAATTGCCAACACAGAATGCCATGCTAAAAGCAATACTAACGCTTGTGTGTAACGCATGATCTGTAACAAATGATTTAATATTAATTATCTTAATCCGATTCTTCGTCTTTTAACTTTTCTTGATTTTTCTTGTTAATTTGAGCTTTTGCTTGTTCGGTTGTTACATGAGCTTTACGTAATCTTTCTGGATGAATGGTTTTGATTTGTTTTTTAATTTGTATGCGTACATTTCCGTTTGACAAAACGTCTAAAATTTCGAAAGGACCGTCATAATGATTCCCTAATTTACCCGGTTTTGGACCTTTTAATAGAAAAACATGATCACCTGTTTCAAACTTTATCGGATTAATTTTTTTATCAAATTGTTCTTTCGATTTATGCTTCGCTTCTACTAAATTTTCATACGCGAGTCGATTATTTCTTGTCATTCTCGCTACTAAATTCTCTATATAATTATCATAGGTCGGTAAACGATCTAACTCATGTAAGGGTTCACTTGTCGGCACCCTCGCAATTTTCCCGAACACTAACTCATACGGAGTGAACTTTGTTCCTTCGTGAACACACGTATTATAAGAAAATGTTGCTAATTCTAACCAATCGTCCCATTCTTTCTCGGTGGACGTATACTGTTTAAGATATTCACCTAACACATGATGTGAACGCTCCAAAAAACCATTAGATTGTGGTCTAAATGCTGTCGTTTGAATTTTTTTAATTTTAAAACGCTTCGTTATTCTTTTCATAAATGAACTAATAAAGTTCCGCCCTTGATCGGTTAATAACACCTTCGGGGCACCAAATACACAAATAAATCTTTTAATGAACGCATCGGCTACTGAAATGGCCGTCATATTACTCAACGGAATCGCGACGCAAAATTTCGATAATTGATCTTGGATCGTTAAAATATATTCATTTTCCTTACTTGTACTCGGTAATGGACCTCCGATATCCATTGCTATTTTCTCGAACACAGTGCCAGGTGTGTCGGTAATCATCATGGGCTGTTTTGTTTTAACCCTAACTAATTTCTTCAATTGGCAGTTTGAACATTGTTGAATTCGGCGTTGTATATCCTCTTTAAGATTTTCCCAATAATAATTGTGTTTAATGCGATTATACGTTTTTGATACACCTTTATGACCGCCTATTGGTCCATTGTGCATCTCGAAAAATATTTGATCCCGTTCTTCTAATGGAACATAACGCATTGTTCCTAAACAAATAATTATTTTAATTTCTTCTTCCGCAAATAAGGCCTCGATCATGGCCATTACCTCATCCCAAGGTACGTCTTCTACAAACTTCGTATAAGCTATCGACACGGTGTCGATGCCTTTCTCGATCATTTGCCATTTTGAACTTACTAGACTTTTTGCTATATGTGATTTAATTCTTGTTGCGGATTCACCTCTAGATTCGCGTACTATTAATCCAAAATGGACTTTTCTATTGACTTCTTGACAAAATGCACTCCCCAAACTTGCAGTTTTTATTGAAGGCAACCTACTTAATTCTCTTAATTTCCTAGAACCCTCGTCGCATGGGTTTCCATTTGCGTCAACGAAATACGCCAAATTATCTTGCCTGAACGTTAATAACTCCTTTGAGATTATTACGTAAGGCTTACTCGATTTAATTTTTATTTTTTCATTTTTCAATTTATCTTCCTTAGTTTCATCATTTGAAACTTCCGATTCTCCGTCCGATTGCGTTTCATCAGCACGGGAATCATCAGAATCCTCAGAGTCATAGTCCTCGCCCAATGAGTGACCCCCGACCTCTGATTCCATGGATCCTTTTACGCCCTTTGAGCTTTTTGCTCCTCTAGGCCTACCCCTTTTTTTAGTGGGATTCATATTCTTATTTTCTTTATTTCTTTCATTTTTCTCTTCATTATTTTTCTTATTATTTTAATTTTTCCTTGATTTTCCGCTTTTTCTTTATTCAATTTTTCTTTTCGTAATCTATTCAATCTGGAATCGAGTGGTTCTTCTTCCAATCGTTCCCTATTCTGTTGAGCACGAGTCGCGACCAATGCTGGCTCAACTGGATTTCGCGATAAAGCATCCGCATTTAAATTAATTTTCCCTGGCTTATATTTTACCTCGTAATCATACTCGGCTAATTTCAACCGCCATTTTAATACGCGAGCATTCGCCTCTTTAGCTGACTGAAACCATACTAATGGTTTATGATCAGTCACTAACATGAACTTATGACCATAAATATAAGGTCGAAAGTTCTTAACTGCCTGAACAATTGCTAGTGCCTCTTTCTCATAGGTTTCATAACGCAATTCTGCTCCTCTGAGGACTCTAGAAAAATACGCGATGGGTTTATCTTTCCCAATTTCGCCCTGTGATAGTACTGCGCCTATTGCAATTCCGGAGGCATCAGTAGTGATAATAAACGGTTTTGAAAAATCTGGATATTGTAAAATAGGAGCAGTGCATAAGCTATTTTTTAAGGTCTCGAAAGCGTTTTGCGCTTCTTGAAACCAAACGAAATCTATATCTTTTTCTAAAAATTTAGTTAAAGGTTTGGTTATTTTTGAGAAGTTTTTAATGAATCTTCGATAATAACCCGTTAATCCTAAAAATCCTCTAATATTTTTCTGTTTTTTCGGCACTGGAAATTGTTCAACGGCTTTTAACTTCGACGGATCCGGTTTTAATCCATCTTTTCCAATTATATGGCCTAAATAATTGACCTCCGGTCTCAAAAATTCGCATTTATCAGGCTGTAGCTTTAAATTCGCTTTCCGCAATCGAGTCATTAGCTCATCAATCCGCTTTTCATACTCTTCGAGATTCTTGGAGACTCAGAAGGCTGAAGAATACCTGTATCGAGTCCCTCTTTAATATGCTTATCGATTTCAGATTTTAAAAATTGAGGTGTACGGTATTGTTTTGTTGTTAAATCATCAACGGTGGGAATTCTATGCTTATAAACATCAGTAGAACTTAAAGGTTCTCCTGGTAAATGAGATCTATCCGCGTATTTTTTAATGATTCTATTCATATGACTTTCCTCTTCAGGATTTAAATGTTCCAAACGTAATAATTTTTTTACTTCTTCAGATCTACTATTTATTTCTTGATCGTTCACTAAGGAAATCAATTGTTTAACCGCGCGTGAATTTCTATCACTTATCCCTTCTCTCATGAAATTTACTGAACTCTTTCTACATTCTTGATCCGCTGACTTTGGTGATTCAACTCTTTCAACTTCACGTACTGTTGATGTTGGAATTTGAATTGTCACTTCTTCGCAAGTGGTATTAAGAATTTGCATGTAAGCGCAACCGTTGTTGACTCGCACGAGACATTGTCCCGCAAAAACGCCTTTCGTTATTTTTAACTTAGGAATGTATCCTTCTTTAATTTCTGAATTTTTTACATTTATATAAAATGGTGATTCGCTTCGCGGAGGAATATACATTACGCCATTTTCTACTTTATTGGGTTTCTTAAAAGGATATCTCAAGCCGCCAATCTTGAGTACCCGATTCTTATAATCTAATTTGGCACCGTGAGTTGTGAAAAATCGAGAACCTATTAATCCCGCATGTGGAATACACATTTCCGAATCCAGCATCATTATAATTTCTTTTTCACTGTTTAATTTCCCTGCTACCGCATATGGTAAATCTTCAAAATTTATTTTTGAATTCATTACTGGGAATCGTCGTCCGATTCCGCAGTCTGAATTGCCGCTACCGGGCGACTCCGCATTGTGTCTCTCCCCGCGCCCGATGGGTGAGACCGCTGCTGGTTTCCCTGATCGAATTTTGTAGCCTTTAATTTATATCATGTTGCTGTCCCTGTGTGAGTTTCCTCCACACACGGATAGCTTCACCCGAAGGTGGCGCGAGCCGTTCGCGATAGCGGTGACGAAGGGAAACTTCGTTAGTAGATAGGGGTACCCCTGGCCGGAGTGCAAACCTGCCTCTAGGGGGCGCCAGCGTCGTCCGTAAAGGTATAGGGCCTATTCGAGTGGTGGGGGGTGTCCGTGTGGTGGGGAGTAGGGTGGTTCACCCCCTCATGTGGCGTACAGGTGTACGCTATGAATGGATATGAATAATTAATGAGTAAATATTGACTTAATGAATAATTAATGAGTAAATATTGACATAATGACAATGGGCCCGTGACCTCATTTTGGGTCTGTGTCATCCACATGTGGCGTACAGGTGTACGCTATGAATGGAGATGAATAATTAATGAGCAAATATTGATTTAGTGTTATTGGGTCCATATTTTCGGGGCCCTGGGAGGGGGTAACGGTCTCATGCATCCGGCATGTGATATGAATAGAAATGAATAATTAAAAATAGGCCAAAGATGAATAAATTAGTGAATATTGGTTTAATGACAATAGGCTCCCGATGTCTGGGGAGGGATTGTCCACCTCATCCGGCAAGTGCATGGGATGAATAAAGATGAATAATTAATGGAAAAAAAAGAATAAAGGTAGGTAAATAAATACATTTTTTTATAATTTCTTTGTTACTTTATTCGGTAAAAGAATAAATATATGTTTCTTCTTTTCTATTTTACAATTTCTTATTCGGGAGAATACATTTTTTTCTACAGAATATTTAATTAAAAGACTTTCATTAAAATTATATCGAGCACACCAAGTATCAAAGCCAATAGACAGGTTATGATAATTAATAAATAAAGAATCGCTGCTGTTGAGGTCTCTTCTGGTGTATTTCTTTGAGCCCCAGCTTCAACATCTGTGTTTCGGAGTTTTTTAAAAGTTACAGCGGCCATTACGTCTTCACAGGGTGCCCTCGTATGAAAATTCAGTTTTTATTAAAAAATATTAAAAATACTTTGACTAGATGTTTTTACACTCACTGAATTGTTCTCCTCCTCTGATGTTGAGTCGTCAGAGTATGCTTTATTATTCAGTGATCTTGCGATACTTAACGCGAGCTGGAGGGCGCATTTATATTTGAATGCGGCCAGCTTATTTTTATGATAGTGGTGGTGGCAGAGAGTTTTTTCCTCCATATGTAGTTTCTGGTTACTCGTCCATGCGGGCTCTTTCTCCAGATTTACAACCTCCCGTGTAATTAGCGCCTGTAAATAATGTGTTTCTTCCTCACCTATTGTGAAGATGTGTTTACCATTTTTACAGAGCTCACGGATGTAATGTAAAACGTCAATTTCAGGTATATCCCCGTCAAACCACTCAATGCCGTGTTCCTTTGTTGTAAGGCTATTGTTCGCCTCACGCCAACAGGTAGCCAGGTCAAGGTAAGGGTGATGAGGCCCAATGAGCCAATGTCCTACGAAAATACTATCTGCGTCAACCACGGCCACTTCTTTGGGTAAATACTTCCCGCTGCGTCCGCGGAGGCCCTGGAGTACCACAACAATATCCATATCGATGTGATCGGTTCAGACTTGGGAGTAGAAATGAATAGGAAACGATAAAACATATTTTTTAATTCTTTATTTACCAAATGTGTAATCTACATCTTTCATGACATCATCATCATTGGGCTGGCGTGGGAGAACATCCCTAATATCGCGATATAACGAAGCCTTTTGGAAAGTAATCATTTCTTCATAAAAGTCTTTAAAATACTCGGTATTTATACACGAAGTCATAATTTTTTCTCGTGCGGAGGCAAAAATCGCACGCCCTCTAGCTAATAAATGTAATGACAAGTCATTATCACTGAGGTGTTGTTTTTTACGGAGCTCTGAGTCGCTAAGAATAGAAAGGACGATAGCGTCTACAATTTTTCTTTTATAAACCTGCGTACTTAATCTACACAAACGAAACAAGCGCTCGATGATCCATGCTCCGTGGTCCACCAAAGCCTGTGTTGTAGATTCCAACATGTAGATTCGGGTCTGAGTTGAGCTATCATGGAAATAAATAGCAGGTATTGAAGAGTTAGAGAATGCGAACTCTACATTAATCTTCGCACTGCACTTAATAGATTGATACTTCTGTCGTTCAGCGCGCGATGATAAATCGTCTCTGAAGTATGCAAGTATCACCAATCTATATTTCCAGAAAGCCTCAAATGCTGCACGTGTGAGTGTTATGAATTTACGGGGCTGCGTGCCTATTATCTGAGTTGCAGGAAAAAGACTCCCGAATCTATCCCAGACCAATCCCGTTATGACCTGCTTAGTGTAACTTTTATTGATAGGGAACGTGTGTGACAGTAGTAACAAAGGCGCATCACACACATTATCACTAATTATTTTCTTCACCGTATGCTCCGTAGATGTCAACTCAATATTTTTTCGGTCACCGGCCGCTATTGTTCTCTTCACACACAGATAATTTTGAGGGTCTTGATTCTCTTTATCGTGAGAGGCTACCTCTTTGTCCTCAGGGGAGGAGCTCTCACGACGGGGTACATAATACCCTGGTGTTGGAGAGGCAACCTTTTGGATCTTAGCCCGTGGAATAATATACTCCGGCGATATAGCGTCGTACGTGTTGGCGTAGATTTGATCCAGGAAGCCTGATATGTTCTCCATTGTGTCACGACTAGTTTTGATCAAAAAATGCACGGCGTTTCCGGCTTTTTATCACACCATACGAAGTGACGTCGTGGTGGGGCGTGAGGGAAATAAGGTCAATCAAATATGGAGGAGGGGCCCTAGAACATCTCATCAAATAAAACATACCTCCAAAAAGAAACTTCTTCACGAATAATTTAAAATGTTTAGAATTTTTGGAAAGACGGCCAATACATGTAACTAGTTTAGAATTTTTCTGGGAAAGGTACGCTTTAGTCATGAAAAGAAAAATGGGTATGACAAAAGTCTCAAGACATCACTCCGCGGGGGTTTCCGGACGAATATATCCTTAGAGCGTTTAGAAAAGTAGAAAGGTATGAAAAGCAAGGCCTACATTAAAAAGCCATTTTGCATAAAATGAAAAAGAAATTTCGAAAGTTAAGGAAAACTACAAGGACAATAAACGGAGCATCAGAGTCCTCATAATATGGAAATTATTTTCCCTGATAAAAAGGAAGTTTCCGCTGCAGAAGAGACTCACTCGAAAAAAAATTCTCGCGGTAGAAGCATCGCTCAGTTTTCCCAGTTTTTGTGACGAAGTCTGTGGTAGAAAAGTTTTAATATGGAGTGTTATTATGAGGAAATCATCCTTGGTAAGTACAATTAGCCTCTAAAAATTTTTACCTAAATTTTCTATCTCTTATTTCCTTTTGTTTTTCAGACGAAGACCTTGAGATCCAGGTGAGGGCCCTGGAACATATGGAGGATAGGGTTGTAGGCGTGGTGAACGCCTTACAGAGGGGGCACGGTATGTACAACGGTAGCCGTATTCTTGAGTTTGTCATCTGACATATTTATAGTTTCTTTTTCGGAAGAAAATTGGGTTATGATTTATTTATGACTTCTTTTTCAGGAGAAAGGGTGACAGTGGCTCCTGTGCTGAGTCCCCAGCCCGGCCCCTCAAGATACACCCCCGCAGAGCCTGGATTTACCTCTTCACCAGAGGTTGTCATTATTGAGGAATCGGGAGACTCTTCACCGCTAACGGCTGTGGATAGGGATATCTCCTGGCGCGTTACTTCGCCCGCGCCGTCGGTTTCCTCGGAGGCTGGGGATATTTTAGAAGAAAGCCCGTTCATGGAGCTGGCGCAGGAGGGCTATAGTGCGCCCCATGTATCTTTCTCGGGTGAGCATTCTCGGGCCTTTTAAAAACTCATTAATTGTCCATTTCGATGTAACTATATATGCATTTTATTGCTTGCAGCGGTTACCTCATCGCCTTGGCATAGGGCCCCGCTATCAAGGGCCGAAAGAAGGAGGCAGAACCGACAGGGTAGGGAACATGCCCGGAGGAGGTTATTTGGAACGCCGTCACCCCAAAGTCCTCTAATCCCTTGTGAGGATTTACCCCCCCACCCCGGAGTTGATAGGCCCTGACGCGTGGGACAGGGCCATCAAGTGGCTGGCCATAGCCAATATATACAAAAGGCAATTGGAGAAAGAGGTCCGGAGGATTGCCCAGTGGCGAAGGGATCAGGGGGATGGGTATGTCTGCGACAAATGCGGGCTAGCTACCTGCGTTTGTAGATGTAGGTAGTCTACAGGAGCGGGGACAGGTGCGTGAGTGTGTGTGTGTGTGTTTCCCCCAGTCCTCCCCAAGGACTATTAATAGATGGCGAAGGACTCTGGAACATCACATTCTACTTCAGAGCCTTCAACGTCAAACTTCAAGGATGAATCCTAGCATCGAAGAGTGTATTACCAACGCCGGAGAGTTCTTGGCGAGTTTTCTCGCCGGAATGGATCTGAGGGAGCAGGCCGACGAGGGCAACGAGCCCATCACCATCTACGTGGAGGACGTAGGGGAGTACGTCAACTTCGGGACGCATTCCGCGGCGACAGCACGCCGAACCACAGCCCTTTACCCGGGCCATCTGGACTCGGTGAAAGCCGAACAAGTAAGTACCGATAAAAAATCTTTTTTTTTTTTTTTTTTCTTTTTTTTTTTTTTTTTTTTTTTTTTTAGGGTCAAGAGATAGATTTATTAATTTTCTTTCTTTTTTACAGAGACTGAGCGCGGTGAACTACGCTCATAGCTTGGCCCTGTTCCGGCTCCAGGAGTCAGGGGAAATGGAGTGTTGGGACGAGGACGGGCCCCAGGAGCCGCAACCCCCCCAGTACGAGCCACCCCATGAGGTGGCTTTTAGGAGAGCGCTGCATGCGGCCCAGCAGGCTGAGAGGAGGGATCCTACCCCTCGCAATAGGCTACTCCAGAACAGGGAAAAACGACGTGTGAAGAACGTGCGGGGAGGTTGCTGGGGGTAACCAGGGTGTGTGTGTGTGTGTGTGTGTGTGTGTGTGTGTGTGTGTGTGTGTGTGTGTGTGTGTGTGTGTGTGTGTGTGTGTGTGTGTGTGTGTGTGTGTGTGTGTGTGTGTTTCTGTGTACATCCGTCTGTGGGTTGCACAGAAATAATAAATATAAAAATTGTATTCCTTCAGTTTTAGGTTTTATTAATAAGATAGGATTAAGTGTATTAGTTTTAAAAATAATATTAAGTTCATTGTATTAGTTTTAGTATTATTTCTTAATAAAAAAATATATATAATATAAAGTTAATTCTTTTTCTCCCACCAAAACCTTGTCCTCGTTTTGGGTTGATGCCATCATTGCTATCGATGGCACCACGTGTGACGGATCCGGTGAGCTCTCTTAAAATTTTTCTCCAATTTTCTTTAATTTTCTTTTCATTTCTTTGAATTTCTTCATTATTATTTCAATTGTTCCTTTAATTTATTAAAATTATTTCTTAGAAGTATTTCTTCATTTTTCTTAAAACTCTTCCAACTTTCGTACCGTTTTTTCAAATTTTTTCAAAATTCGTTTGAGTTTTTTCTCGCATTTTTTTCAAATATTTTTCTTCAATTTTTAGAATTATGAGTTAGATTCCTCCAACATTCGTCCCGTTTTTTTCTCAAATTTTCTCAAAACTCGTTTGAATGTTTTTCTTACATTTTATTCCAATTGTTCTCCAAATTTTTTCTCAGAATTATTTCTTAAAATTCTGAGAATTATTTCTCAAACTTCTTAGAACCAATTTTCAAATTTCTTTGAAACTTCTCCAACTTTTTTGAAATTACTTTAAATATTTTGCTTTTTTTGTATAATCGGGAATATGAATTTCTCTTCAACAGTTTTCTTCCGATTACTACATCCAGCGTGAGCTTGTTCGTCTCCAAACAGATCTCCCAGATAATCTGGTTGACCGTCTGTACACACGTCTGGATCATCGCGTATGGCAAATCGGAGAGCTTGAAAGAGGGCCTCGCGCACGAGAACCCTTCAGCATACTTGATCATGCGGCGTTAGATAGGTTTATCGAGCGAGGTGGAAGAGTGGAGATTAGTTGTTATACGTTCGCTACAGCGGTAGCATGGTTTTTTAACTTTTCATTATTAACGGCATTTATTTATATGGTGTATAAATTTTTTAATGAATAAAATTTTTGTGCAATTTTGAGGATGAACGGCGTATCAGTCACCCCCTTACCACACATGTGTGTGAAAGCTAAATTCTTGGCCGAAGTTATTCGCGTAAGAGACCAATCTCACATATGTGTGCGCCCCATAGAGTGGGCCCCATCGTTCTCTAATATGTGCGCGCATTTGGAGAAAAAATATTTTATTGATAGGCAGGGCACGCCACTCGCCGATATTGAAAAAATGTGTGTTGTGGAAATCCCTGGCGTGGGAGGGGCTCGAGGGTTTGTGAGAAATGTTAATTTTGGGTTTGAGATACTTTTAGTTGACCTGTGTGATGTTATTGTCAGACCCAAGGGCCAAGTCTTTTACCTAGAAGAGGAGGTATTTATCCGACTGCCCCCATTGTTATTGCGTTGTTATTTACTTGGCCATGCGTCATGGGATGAATGTGCTACTTATGATGCACAAGAATTATTGACACACCAGCTTTGTCAAATAAGAAGAATCGAGACAATGGGTCGATTTGGACTTTATGTTACAATGCATTTTGAAGATACGGGGGAAGATGTAAATGAGTATATAGTGGGTAGAGCTAGCCCCCTGAAAAATATAAATAGATACGCCCTGCGACGCGGGGAATAACGCAGTCTAGAAAAAACAACGATTGAGGAAGGTGTAGTGACTTGTGCGTGAATTAAGGGCTTAGAACGAAGAGATGGATAAGTTCTTCAGTGAATTGGATAGTGCGCTAGCTGACGAGAACTTGGAGGCTACAGGTGCGGGTATTTCCTCGGAACAAGCAGAGGAGCTCATACGGGAGATTTTTGGTATCCCCACAACAGCTACTGGAGAAGAGGATTCGCAGAGGATAGACGCGTTGGTTGCTGAAATTCTTGGTAAGATTCGAAACTATATAAAAGTGAGTTTTAACTTATTAACGGTTTTAAAATTTAAAGAGGATGCAGAGAGTTCACTACAAATGGCCCCCGTGGAGGCAATGAATGACATAGAGGATCAGCAACGCCCCGAAGACTTTATGAGAGAGCTCGGTAAGAAACGAAGTTAACCAGCCAGGGATTCCCCAAATACACAACCCCAATAAATCTTTTTTCCTCCAAAGTAGAAGACAACCAGCAGCCAGAGAGGTGTCACTCTGAAGACAGGAGGGTTACGCAGCAGGGGGCCGGTGGTGTAGCCCAAGAACCCCACACGTCAAGGTTAGAGAAAGTGTACGACATACAGAAAGAGTTCAGGAGGTTCAAATCTCTCAAAAGGGAGATTGTATTTAATATATCGAAACCCCCGAAAGACGTTTCCGATATAGAATGGGTGAATTCTTTAGCGGGGGAGATCCTCGGTGTCATTAGAGAGAGGGAGAACGACGAAGACGCGTGTGGGTCACAGTTCGGATACACGACAGAGGGGCAGGCGGTACGTAACCCGAGTTATTTAACGCCGAGGCCCGTTTCGCTTATCACCCTCGAGGATATTGTTAGACTACTCACGCGTCTGACACAGAGTGGTAGCGAAATTCCTCGAGGAAGTAGGTTCTACCTCAATCTTCATTTTACTGAAAAGATGAGCGGAGGGGGCAAAAACAAAATGATCTCGGGGCAACGTTACAGAGGTGTTATAGATATCACCAACGCCGATAATTTATGCTTCCCTCGATCAATAGTGGTAGGGAAAGCGTATCTTATGAAGAAAGATAATCCTGCGGCCCTCGTGGAGTGGGATGAAGTACGACGCTCTCACAGTCGGTGTCAGACATACAGGGCCATCAACTTAGAAAGAGAAGTTGGTGTTAAAAAAGGGAAGGTGGGCCTCGAGGAGATTAAGATATACCAACAACACCTGAAAAAAGAAAATTTAGCACTCGTTGTCTGGCATGTCCATCATGGTCAAGCCCCTGTTATAATGTATAACGGGTGCGTGGCCTTCCAAGGGGGTGTGAAACCCAGGTATATTTTAGATATAGGGTTCTTCCCTGCGGAACGTCATTACCAGCCTATCACGAGTATTAAATCTCTTTTCCAGGCCTCTGACAAATTTTGTCGCGATTGTAACGTCGCCTATAAGAGAGATGGTGAGCACAAATGCGTCTTCATTTGTCAGAAGTGTTATGGTACACCTGCTTGCATCACCTTCCAGACACCAATTCATTGCGGAGACTGTAACAGGCACTTCTATGGCGTGCAATGTTACGATAACCACCAGGCAACAGGAGCTCGAGGGGGGTTGTCCGTATGTGCGCGTGTACGATTTTGTAAAGGATGTAATAATAGAGTTCTACATAATCATACACACGATTGTAACACAGTGCTCTGCACTGTTTGCAATAAACATAAACCGCGTGGACATCAGTGTTTCATGGCTCCAGTAAAAAACAGCAGTCGTACAACCGGAAGGGTGAACTATTTTTTATTTTATGACTTTGAAGCCCGGCAAGATGAGGCATTAATGAAAAATGGGGAGGCCACAGAATTGATGAGACATGTGCCGAATCTCTGTGTTCTCCAGATAAGGTGTGAAAACTGCTGTGATAATACTGTCGAGAGCTGTGAGACCTGTAATCACCAGGAGGATGTGCTCATGGGAGACAGCGTGATTGACCAATTCTTGAAGTTGGTTAATAACCTGTCTCTCTCGAAAAAAGTCGCATCGCTAATATGTATAGCTCACAACGCACAGGGATACGATGCACAATTCGTTTTAAGACGTGCGTTAACATACGACTTTTCACGAGGTATCTCCCCAATCATAAACGGTACAAAAATTATATCGCTTAAGATTGGAGAGAAAATAAAATTCATCGATAGCCTCAATTTTTTTCATATGGCTTTAGCAAATTTACCCAAGACTTTTGGCCTACCAAATCTCATGAAAGGGCTCTTCCCGCACCTCTTCAATCGGAAGGAAAATTGGGGCTACATTGGACCCCTGCCGGGAAAAGAAAACTGGGCCCCCGAGAGAATGAAGGGCAAAGACAGGGTTGAATTTGAGAATTGGTATGAGGGGCGTGAGAAGGATACACGTCTCTACAATTTTAATGATGAGATTATTGAATATTGTAGAGACGATGTAAAGATCTTGCGCGAAGCGTGTATATCTTTCAGGAGGTTGAATAGAGGAATATCCGGCATTTGTCCGTTTTCCGAGTGTACAACCCTGGCATCACTCTCTATGCGTACATTTAGGTTGATGTTCCTGAAAGAAGACACAATAGGCATAATACCACGCGGGGGGTATCGTTTCTGTAGGAACCAGTCACGGCTAGCTCTCGAGTGGTTAGTTTGGCTGGAGTTTTGTGGAGGAATCGATATACGTCATGCAGGGAAAGGGCAAGAATATCGTATTCCTGGTACCAATATCGATTTGGATGGTTTTGATGAGGATAAAGAGGGTAAAAAGTATGCCTTCCAATTCCAGGGTTGCTACTGGCATGGTTGTATTACTTGTTACACCACAGATCGTAGTAAAAAGATCGGCGCTGGGGGAGACACTTTCGAGGGCCGTTACGAAAAAACGCTTGCCACTAATGCCATCATACGGAAAAAAGGGTATATTCTCGAAGAGATGTGGGAGTGCGAATTTCAAAAAATGAAGACGCAGAACCCTTTACTCAGGATACATACGGAGAGTACAGCTGTGTCTGTATGTATTCCCCTTGATCCTCGTGAAGCATTTTTTGGCGGGCGTACAGGTAATATTGTCGCCTATTATGACTGTAAGCAGGGGGAAAAAATTAATTACTACGATGTCTGCTCCCTGTACCCTTTCATTTGCAAGACAGGAGTATTTCCAATCGGACATCCTCAAATAATTGTTGGACCTGCAATCCATAACCTTTGCGGGACTGATAATAATATCACACACATTGAGGGGCTCATTAAATGTACAATTTTACCACCGAAGCGTCTCTTTCACCCGATTCTCCCGATGAAAGCCAACAATAAACTCATGTTCTCATTATGTAGAACATGTTGTTTAGAAATGTGCGAGGGGAGCTGTCATCACACGGAGGAGGAAAGAATTCTCATAGGTACGTGGGTGTCCTGCGAATTGAAGAAGGCTGTGGAGTTGGGTTATAGAATCATCTCAATTAACGAGATTTGGAGCTATAAAACAACGCAGCATGACCCCGAAACGAACGAGGGGGGCATTTTCGCAGGATTCATCAACGAATTTGTGAAAATGAAAACGTATGCAAGTGGATGGCCGAGTTCGTGTGAAAACAGAACGGCATATATTCGGGAGATTAAAGATAAGGCCGGTATTGATCTAGATCCTGAAAAGATCGAGTTCAACGCAGGGAAAAGAGCGGTTGCGAAGCTAATGCTCAATTCCCTATGGGGGAAATTCGCTCAGAGGCCAAACCTTCAAAAAACCGAAATAATCAAGTCATATGAAACTTTGCATACGTTTCTTTTCGATCCGAAAAAAGAGGTGACTGGTTGCCTATTTGTAGACCCTGATACCATTTATCTCAATTGAAGGTTTCGGGAAGAGGATCATGAGATATCCCCCAACACAAATGTAGTGATAGCAGCGTATGTAACAGCCCAAGCGCGTTTAGAGCTATACAAGTATTTAGAGATGCTGGGCGAAAGGGTCCTGTATTATGACACAGATTCTGTGATCTTTGTGACACGTCCTGGTGAAACTAACCCCCCTTCGGGCAATAGTCTGGGTGAAATGACCGATGAATTGGCAGCCCACGGTAATGGTTCGTTTATCACCAGTTTTGTCTGCGGTGGCCCTAAATTCTACAGTTATATAGGGAAGGGTTCCGATGGGGAGGAGTTTGAGTGTTGTAAAATAAAAGGAATACGTATCGACTCTCAAACCTCCGAAAAAGTCAATTATAAGGCGCTGCGCCGTCTTGTTGTTGACTCTGGTAGCCCATTCACCGTAGACAATACGAATATTACCAGGGCTGCGCTGCATGAGGTCGTTACCCAGAAGGGGGAAAAACTAGTCAGGTTGACTGCCCCGAAGCGGAGAAGAGTAGGTCATACCTCTGTTCCGTACGGTTATGTCGACCCTTAATTTTATAGTATTTATTTTATTTATAGTATCTATTTTATTTATTTTATTCGTATTATTTATTTTATTTATTTTATTCGTATTATTTATTTTATGTTACTTATATTGTTTATTGTAGATTACTTATATTATTTATAATATTTATTCTATTTAAATTATTTATTTGTCATTCTTCATTACATTTTTGTACATTCCATATTATTTATCATTTCTATTAATATTGTCTTAGCTTCAGAGATAACTTATTGTTTTAATAAATGGTTCTATTGTTTTCGTTTATACGGCGCTTTTTTTTTTGCTATAAATACCCAGGTCCATCTCCTGTAGTCATGCATTGCTGCAATAATCTTCGCGTAGGATAGACATGGACAGGAACCAGCAGGATAAATCTCGGGAGAAAGCGCGAGATGATTTTCCAGATCCAAAACACTGGAGGGTAGTACACCGTATAATAAAGAAGCCGGACCCGGAAAGTATGGGCCTATTGGTCAGGGAAGACCAAACTCTTATAAATAATATTGAAGAGTGATAAAATGTATAAAAAAAAAGAAAAATTGTAATTTTGACGCTTGATAATAATAATAAAATGTAAAAGAAATAAGGAGATAGTGTATTTATTTTTGAGTTTCCCCTATTTTTCATCAGTGTGCCATGGATCCCCGGTGGAAACATCCATTCACGGCCATCGTGTGTGGACCTACAGGCTGCGGTAAAACTGTCTTCGTGAAACGTTTTTTAAAGGAGATTGAGGGGCTATGTGATACCAAATTTTCTAAGGCTATTTTCTATTATACAGAGTGGCAACCGACGTATAACGAATACGACAAAAAATTTGTAGAGTTTCGTGAAGGTCTACCGTCATCGTCAGATTTCCTGAGCGATAACACCTCAAAACTTGTGATTCTTGACGACCTCATGCGCGAATCTTCCAATGGCTCAGTTGTTGATCTTTTCACCAAATGGAGTCATCATAAGAACCTCAGCGTCATTTTCATATCACAAAATCTATTTCATCAGGGTAAGGGACAGCGGGATATTTCTCTCAACACGAATTATATAGTTTTATTCAAAAACCCTCGAGATAGAGCCCAAGTCGGATGTTTGGCGAGACAGATTTACCCTGAAAACCCAAAATTTCTTCAAGAAGCGTATTTTGATGCAACCTCCCAGCCGTATGGATATTTATTACTCGACTTAAAGCAATCGACTCCAGATAACTGTCGCTTCCGCACAGCGATATTTCCTTCAGATACGCACCAGTTTGTATATGTACCACGTACGCTACGTAATATAAAAGGACAAGGTTTTGGACTCAACGCGCCAGTCGTGCGTATGTGATGGCGCGGTCTATATGTCGCCTCATCGGCAAGAAAAACATAGCATTGCTGCGCGCTATTCGTGAGAGTACACCAGCTCAGCGGAAGGCGCTATTAAACTCAGCGGACTCAAAACTCATCCGTTGTATCTGTGAATGTGCTCTGAATATTCTTGAAGGAAACGTGCCTTTGAAGACTACAGAAAAGAAAAAAATAGCGAAACACAAGGCTATTTTGCGTAAACTAGCAAAATTTGGAAAGAGTCTGAACACGAAGAGGAAAATCATCAACCAGAGAGGTGGCAGTTTTTTACCTCTTATACTAGCTCCTATACTTAGCGGGCTAGTTTCAAAGTTTTTGTAATGGAGCATGCGCGGAAAATGGTGTTGGTTCCTGAAGAAAGTTTCTCTCCAACAGTTCAGACTCCTGGAGATGCACCGTCACGTCTAGATGCGGAGATGGCCTCAATTCTCAAGACAGTAACAACGCAAAACGCTGCAGAAAAGTGGAAACTGTACCAGGATGTATTGAGGCGCTACTTGTATTTTACCGGTAATAAAGAGGGGTTTGAAGAGAAAAAAGAGACGGAAAGCCAGGATACCTACAATACCGACATAATACGCGCGGCACTCCCAAAAAGGTTCCAGAAGCAGGGTGACGCACTCATTAAATACCTCGAAGGGTTTCCCAACAGACTACGTTGGGATACGACAGGGGCTGTGGAGATAGACAATCAGCATATACCTGGCTCAAACATTGTTGATCTGGTAAACGATGCTTTAAGGCACCGGCAGACGGTAAAAGCTACAGGTAGAGAGGCCTTTGCTCAGTTTTTACACGAGATTAATACACCTAGAGAGTTTGTAGGCAATAGAAGCTTTTGGACCTTGCCACACACATCAACGCCCAAGGCTACATCGCCTCGGCAACGCGGTGAAAAAAGGAAAAGAGTGACTTTACCGACTGACACGCCGCCTGGATCACCAGTCGTAAAATGGGCAAGATTAGCCTAGAAAAAATATATTATAACCCTGAAGACCCCGAGGGTTATTCAGGAGCCTCAAGAATTATCAACAAATATAAAAATAAAACTTCTCGAAAAGATATACAGGATTGGCTTAATTCTCAAAACGCTTATACCCTTCATAAACCTATACGTCGTAAATTCCCGCGCCTACACTACGTCGTCGATAATATAGATTCCGTATGGGAGGCTGATTTAATCGACTTACAAAAATTCAAGACGTACAACGACAATGTTTCTTATTTACTAACAATAATTGATATTGTTAGCAAATACGCATGGGTGAAACCTCTAATTGACAAGAGCGCAAAAAATGTCTGCCATGCGTTCAGAAATGTATCTGATGAGGGACGCAAGCCTCTCTTATTACAAACAGATCGGGGGAAAGAATTTGTTGCCCAAACTGTACAAAACTTATTTAAAGAGAAAAATATTGAATATCGTGTAGTGCGCAATCCTGACGTCAAAGCAGCAGTGGTTGAACGTTTTAATAGAACATTGAAGGAGCGTATGTGGCGTTATTTCACATATTCTAAAACTTATCGCTACATCGATGTCTTGGAGAAATTTGTTCATGCTTATAATAATACCAGGCATAGTACAATACGGATGGAGCCAGCGTCTGTGACTCTTGGAAATGCATATATAGCTCTAAAAAATATAGAAAAGGTTCATAAACGGCTGGATAAAAGAAGGAAGCCGAGAACATTTAAATATAAAGTGAATGAGTATGTTCGCATCAGTAAGACTAAAGGCACCTTTGAGAAAGGATATGAAAAAAATTGGAGTGACGAAATTTTTAAAATAACACGTGCTCACCAACGCCAGTTATTACCAACGTACGAGATAGAAGATTTAGCGGGGGAAAAAATTGATGGTTTCTTTTATGAAGAAGAATTAAGTCTCGTGAACAAAAATCTCGAGACTGAAGAATACGAGATTGAAAAAATTATACAACGGAAAGGGAAGGGTAAAAGCCAGCAGGTACTGGTAAAGTGGGTCGGTTATCCCCATAAATTCAATTCCTGGATTGCCTCATCTCAGGTTAAAGATATACAAAAAAGATGAGTACATACGGCTTTTATATCGTGCTGTTAAGTCACAGCAGTATGGAGTATTTTCCTGACAATACAGTCTCGAGGTTTCGGACATATCTACCTCATGATATACGTTTAACAGGGTCGTGGGCCGTTGGATTAACAGAGATACAATACCCTTGTAGCCTTTTACATATTCAAAATAAGGATGATGGCTACATTTCGTTGACCAAGTATGATAAAGCCGACGGAGCGTTAGTACTTCCTGCAACAATGCCTACAGGCCTTTATGACAACTTGGATCATCTGTTGAGATCGATGAATCGTCTCCCTCATATCGGTAGTCATTTCTTGTTTGAAAAGAAAAAGGAGGATCATGGGTATGCTAGAATCACACGCATATGCAGTGACAGCCCCAAATGTAAAGACCGGCGACATGTCCTAGATTTATCACGGAAGTTGAAGAGAGTCTTAGGGATTATACCGCGCAATGATGATGAAGCCCTCGCGTTTCTACAGGAAGAAAAAAAGCTTGGGGATTACCCCGCATGTTTAGAAAAGGCCCTCCCTGATCGCATGTTCATATATTCTGACTTGTGTGGCCCTTATGTGACAGGTGATGTCCAATCGTCATTACTACGTATAGCTACTCTTGATACTACCAATTATTCGTATGGGTCTACACGGTCCATGAGTTTTTCACCAACAACATATATACCTCTCCTGCAAAACGCATTTCGAACAGTGGAAATAGATATAAGAGATGGCTATGGTCAATCCATACCATTTGAGTATGGACCACTGAGTCTTACACTACACTTCAAACGTGTTGATAGTTAAGAAGAATGGCTCATTACATTGACTATTACAACAGTCAGACAGGCGGTGGAGTAGTTGAAAGATATAGTCGCTTCGGACGCGTTTATGTAGGAGCCCCTTATCAACGGGGTCATGGGATTGGAGCGTTCCTTGGAGGTCTCTTTCGAAGAATTCTTCCTTTCCTTGGTACAGCAGCTCGGGCTGTTGGAAAAGAGGCTTTGAGTGCCGGCCTTAATGTCGTTGGGGACATAACAACAAGGCGTATACCCCTGAAAGAGTCACTGGAGAAGCGTCTCACAGAGTCGGGGCTTAATTTGAAAAGAAAAGCTAGTGAAAAGCTGGAGAAATTGATGACTGGCTCGGGTTATAAACGTGTACGAAAACGTCTACATCGCCAGAAGCGCGTGAAACGTACTCGCGGACGCATCGTTAAGAAGAAGAAGAAGAAGCAGCTCAAGAAGAAGAAAAAACCAAGGAAAAAAAGACCGGCATTCGTAAGAATAAGAAGAAAATATCAAAACGATCAGTACGAGATATTTTTGGATATTAAAATCAGAAAAATGGCCTTCCTACATTCTCATTCATGCGAGTGTGCAAAATCTGAACTGGACTTGTTCACAATACCTCCTACACAGACAAGTATTGAGCAGTCTCACTGGACACAATTCAATCCTGTTGCATCGCTCACAGATCAGTCGCCTATAGAGTTCGTGGTTCCTGGTCATGGTGAAGAATATATTGACTTACCGCATACTATGCTGAAAATTCGTATGAAGATTGTAGCCGATGAGGTTACAGTCTCTGATGATGTCGGCCCTGTGAATAACCTACTACACTCGATGTTTAGTCAGGTTGATGTTTCGTTTAATCAAAAACTCGTTTCTCCACCAAACAACGCTTATGCGTATAGGGCATACATCAAAACCCTTCTGAATTATGGCGTGGATGCTAAAAAATCTCATTTACAAAACAGCCTCTGGGCCAAAGACACAGCAGGGCGAATGGATTTTGGACCCGCAGGCATAGCTGCAGATATTGGTGTTTCATACAATCATGGTATTACCTACAGATCGGAATTCACACAAGGAGGTAAAGAGGTTGAGCTGCTTGGACATATTCACTGCGATGTGTTCAATCAAGATAAATTCTTATTGAATGGCGTCGACATGCGTTTACGCCTTGTAAGGGCAAAGGATTCGTTTTGTCTTATTAATAAAACATCTAAAAATTACAAGATTAAAGTAGTGGACGCCTCGTTGCTGGTGAGAAGGGCTAAATTATCCCCAGCCGTGTTACTCGCTCATGCTAAAACATTAGCAAAGACCACAGCCAAGTACCCGTTGACACGAGTAGAAGTGAAATCTTTTGTTCTTCATCGGGGTTCTAGCGGCGAAACCATCGATAATGCAATTCTTGGTCAACTGCCTAAGCGCGTTATTATCGATTTCGTGGATAATGTAGCATTCAACGGGGAGAAAACACGAAACCCATTCGATTTTCGAAATTGGGGCATCAATTTTCTAAGTCTTTATGTGGATGGTATCCAGGTTCCTGGAAGGGCATTACAACCAAACTTCAACGGTAATTCCTATACAGAGGCTGAAAGTTATCATACACTCTTTAGTGGCACAGGAATACACTTTGGGGACCACGGCAATGATATTTCACGTTCTGATTATACTAATGGGTATTGTCTATTCGCCTTTGACTTAACTCCTGATTTATCGGCCAATTGTGCTACACATTGGAATCTTGTTAAATCAGGAAGTTTAAGAATCGAAGTACGTTTCGATGAGCCCACCACTACAAACTTAAATTGTATTCTTTACGCAGAGTTCGATAATATACTCGAAATTGATTCGACAAGACAAATCATTGTGGACTATAACAGCTAGGTGTATATATTAGTCAAACGTCTTTGTTCCCCCTACTCGCTTCATATCGGGGCCTTTACAAAAAAAATTACGCAACCCATAGACGAGCCCAATAAAAGCCACACGCTGTATCGAGAGCGTATCAGTCTACAGCCGGTACGTTGAGTATATAAACGTCATGGCCGTAATAAAAGAATTAGTCATTGATATTCACGGGCTTCTTGGAGCTACTGAAGAGTTTGTACCGAAAGAAATAGCTGTCGTGTCTGTGGAGCATAACTTTGGAGGGGTCTGGTTCATTGGGCCCTCGTGTGAGAAGAGTTCTTTGCCTTTTACATCACGTCGCCAAAATCTCTGGCTGTCTGCAAATTATCATAATATCGATTGGGAGTATGGACATACACCGTTTAGATCGGTCCCATCGCTCTTGAGAGAATTGACAAGAGACGCAACACGTATATATGTAAGAGGACGGGAGAAACAGGCTTTTTTACGGAAAATCCTAGCGAAGATAATTATTAATCTCGAAACATACACGCCAGCTCACAGACTTTTGCCTGACAATAAGCATCAGTGCCTGTACCACAGCTCCCTCGGCTCTACTTTCTCTTGTGCTCGCCAGAACGCTGTGAAGCTAAAAACCTGGATTCGTGAGAATCTTTACACCCAAAAGGTGATATTGAAAGAAGAAGACGTGAACAAGATTTGGAGCATCGACCTCTATCGACTACGCCAGGTGAGGGCCCACGATATAGATACAGGCGAAGGAGAAGAAGAAGAAGAAGAGGACGGAGACTCTGGGGTTGATACCGCATCCGAGAAGAGTCTTGAATTGGGAGAACCCCTACCGCTAGTGAAAAAAGAGCGCAGCGTAGACGTGTGCGGCATTGGTATACCAGCCATAGCGAAACCTCCAAAACCTCCTGTGTCTTTTAAGAAAACAGGAAGAGAGTCTTTCGTATGAATACTCATCAGCTTCTTGCCGCATTACCATCTACCAATGCCACTATCGGAGGTGTTTTCCCCGCGGACAAGATACCTTGGAGATGGACCCGCCCCTGTGCACTCGTCGTTAACACCGATGACTCTAATCAGCCCGGCGCGCATTGGGTTGCCATGTACGTCGATAAGAATGGGAGAGCAACGTATTTTGACAGCTACGGAGTTCCACCTCAAGATAAACGATTTATTCACTGTCTTCGAAGAAACAGCAGCAAATACCAACACAATCATAAACGCCTCCAATGCCTCACAACTAGTGTTTGCGGGCACTATTGCATTGTTGTCCTTCATTGGCTTAATAATGGGTTATCTCTCATATCATTCCTCAGAAACTTCACGGATGACACTCAACGGAACGATCAATTAATTGTTAAGATGTTTGATGAGATTATAAGAACAAAAAAGAAGAATTATTATAAGAAAAACTTTATCAATCTAATTGGTAATGGGCAATTTTTTCAAATATGTAGAAATAAAAAATAATCATAAAAATTAGGAATGTAAGAATAACGTAATGCTAGATGTAGTAATAAGAATGTAATAATTGTGATAGTAGTCGTAAGAACAATAATGTATTAATAATTGGAGAATAATAAATGACGCTAAAAGATAAAAAATGTTTCCTGTGTGTTCTTAAAAATCTCCCTCCCATTCTCAACACTACTGCTGCATCATGGCTTAAATACTCAGGTTTTACGAGCTCACAACCCAGTCAACGGATAGTTCGCTACCGGACAAGTACATTTCGTTAAAAATCATGACTACTGCGGAAAGAGTTACAATAGTTTTTTTTCTACTCATGGGTTTTCTGGCTTTCTGTACCACAATCATGCTAGCCGCCTGTTTTGTATATATCGGTTCTGAGGGACTCAATGAGGCCGTGAACGTCGCTGTACAAGCACTGAAAAATGGAACGTTGAAGAAAAACACGTATTTATCCTGCTAGGAAATTTTGAGGTGTTTTAATTAGATATTCTGTAGAAAAAAATGTATTCTCCCGAATAAGAAATTGTAAAATAGAAAAGAAGAAACATATATTTATTCTTTTACCGAATAAAGTAACAAAGAAATTATAAAAAAATGTATTTATTTACCTACCTTTATTCTTTTTTTTCATTAATTATTCATCTTTATTCATCCCATGCACTTGCCGGATGAGGTGGACAATCCCTCCCCAGACATCGGGAGCCCATTGTCATTAAACCAATATTCACTAATTTATTCATCTTTGGCCTATTTTTAATTATTCATTTCTATTCATATCACATGCCGGATGCATGAGACCGTTACCCCCTCCCAGGGCCCCGAAAATATGGACCCAATAACATTAAATCAATATTGGCTCATTAATTATTCATCCCCATTCATACCGTACACCTGTATGACACATGAGGGTGGCACAGGCCCAAAATGAGGGCACGCCCCCATTGTCATAAAGTCAATATTTACTCATTAAGTATTCATCTCGAAAATATGGACCCAATAACACTAAATCAATATTTGCTCATTAATTATTCATCTCCATTCATAGCGTACACCTGTACGCCACCTGTGGATGACACAGACCCAAAATGAGGTCACGGGCCCATTGTCATTATGTCAATATTTACTCATTAATTATTCATTAAGTCAATATTTACTCATTAATTATTCATATCCATTCATAGCGTACACCTGTACGCCACATGAGGGGGTGAACCACCCTACTCCCCACCACACGGACACCCCCCACCACTCGAATAGGCCCTATACCTTTACGGACGACGCTGGCGCCCCCTAGCGGCAGTTTTTTGCACTCCGGCCAGGGGTACCCCTATCTACTTTCGTTACATACCTCCCTCCCTGGGGGAAGGATTTGCCCCGAATCCGACTTATTCTTCGGCTTCTTCCGTGGGCAACGATAGGTCGGGTTTGCATGGCTTTAGGTCTTGAATCGACATCTTGCCCTTACTGTTCCCTGCGAGATCTGCCAATTCGTAGACAGTTTTCGAAAGCTGTTTCGTAACTGTATATGGCCCTACGAATGGTTTATTTAACGCGGCAGAACGGTTTTTGCCTGCGTTCGATAACTCTCGGTTTCTCGCCAAGACTAGATCGCCTTCGACGTATTCTCTGTCTCTTCTCCGTAAGTTGTACGGTTGTGACTGAGTGTCGTGAGCTTCCGCGAGAGCGTGTTTGAATACTTTCCGCAAAGTGTCCAGACGTTTCATTCGTTCCAGCCATTGTGCCGTGGGCTGTTGAACGATTTCGGTATTTCCTTCCAGCTTTCTGCGGAGTGAGATAGCCGACTCTGGCTCTCGCCCGAAATTCGCAAAAGCTGGTGTGGCTTGCAGAGAGCTGTGGTACGCTGTGTTGTACGCAAAACGAAATGCGTTTAAGTGTGCGTCCCACTCTCTGTGATCTGCCTCGATAAAAGCCCGTATCATCGCTTTTAGTGTGCGATTCACCCGTTCTGTAGGGTTCGCTTGCGGATGATATGGTGGCGTTGTCGTTTGTGACATGCCCGTTAACTGCACTAGAGCCTTGATATCTTTATTTACGAATTCCGTCCCGTTATCCGTGAGTAACACTTTTGGTGTTCCCCACCTGTTTATCACGAGATCCTCGATAGCTTTTCGGATATTCGCTCCATTGGCCTTCCGAAGTGGGCAGACCTCTATCCACTTCGTGTACATATCTTGTATCACAAGAATGTACGAGAACCTCTGCTTGCTGGGTGTTAGAGAGCCCATGATGTCTGCGCATATGACAGTCCATGGTTGCTCGATTACTCTCCTTCCCATCAAGCCTACGGGAGCCTTTTGCTCTACTTTGCATTTCTGACATTCGTCACAAGTGCTGACGTATGCTATTACGTCTTTGAGCATCCCTGGCCAATGATATTTCACCGATAATCGTCGGTAAGTGCGGTCAATTCCTTGGTGACCGGCCTGCGGTAGTCTGTGGCATTCCTCCACAGCTTCCCTTCGAGATTCTCGCGGGAGAACGAGTTTCCACGCGTTTAAATCGTCGAATTCGGTATCGGACAGTTCTGTCCGTCGATGGTGATATAACAATCCATCTATGATCTGCCACGTTGGGAATTTCTCCGGCATAATCTCGAGATCTTTCATGCGTTTTAGATACCATTTATCTTTAGTATCTACGCATAACGATAACTTTGTCTCTGCGCCCTCTGGAATTCTCGAGAGTGCGTCTGGGACATGGTGTAGCGCGCCTTTCCGGTGTACGATCTTGAAATCGTACTCCATTAGACCAAGAGCCCACCTCGCTAGCCTTCCCGTTGGATCTTTCAGATTGTGCAGCCAACGGAGACTGCTGTGATCCGTGATCACTGTAAAGGAATATCCCTCTAGGTAACAGCGGAATTTCTTGACTGCCCATACCATGGCCAGACATTCCTGTTCTGTCACCGTATACTTCTTTTCAGGATCCGTCAGGGAGCGACTAGCATACGCTATTACCCTCTCCTGATCATCGATAACTTGGGTAAGGACTGCTCCTACCCCCACGTTACTTGCATCTGTTTGCAATGTGAACGGTAGCGAAAAATCCGGACATGCAAGTGTTGGCGCACTTGTCAAGTGTTGTTTGAGGGTTTCAAACGCTTTCTGTTCGTTTTCCATCCATGTCCATTTTTGATTTTTCTTGGTCAATTTCGTTAGTGGTTCCGCAGTGCTCGCGAATTGAGGGATGAATCGTCTGTACCATGACGCCATCCCCAAGAAGCGCCGAATTTGTTTCAAATTTTGTAGCTCTGGGAACTCGAGAACGGATTGGATTTTCTCTGGGTCTACTCGGAGTCCCTGATTGTCCACGATAAATCCGAGGTATTTTACCTCTTGTCGGCAGAATTTACTCTTTTCTGGATTGATCATCAATCCAGCCTCTGTGAGTTTATCGATAACCCGTTTTACCCACTGTAGGTGTTCGTCAAAGGTCTTTGAGACGATTATTATGTCGTCTAAATACACAAAGACGTGTGGATAAAATTCCGGGCCTAGCAGTTTGTCCATGGCTCGTTGGAACACTGCTGGCGCGTTCGTTAAGCCGTATGGGATCATCTTAAAGTGAAATAACCCACGTCCAGGTACAATAAATGCTGTCACCTCTTTTGACTCCTCGGTTAACGGTATTTGCCAATAGGCTTGGCTTAGATCGATGGTAGACAAGTAACGCGCTTGTCGTAATTCATCGAGCGTCGCCGCCATGTTCGGTAATGGGTAGGCATCTTTTTTGGTTGCCTCGTTAACCCGTCTCATGTCGACACAAAACCGAATTTTTCCGTTCGGCTTCTTAATCATGACGACTGGACTTGCCCAATCACTGCTGGATGGCTCAATGACGCCATCTGCCAGCATGGTATCCACCTCTTTCCACATAGCCTTGCGCATGATTTCCGCTTGCCTATGTGGTCTTTGGCGAATGGGCTCGTTATTTTGCACATCAATTTTCATTGGTGGCAGTTTCGAAACACCCGGTTTCTTTGAAACCAGCGGTAGAACCTTTTTGAGAAAAGCGTCTAGTCGGACGGATTCCTCATTTTCCGGTATCCTGAGGCCATTGCAAACACTAATGTTATTTGCGACCTCTACTGGCGTGAAGACAAACTTATCCTCCGGATTATCGCGATAGAACCACGTTTCACCGTAGAAATCTATCACCATCCGTGCTGATCTCAGGAAATCAAGCCCGAGGACAAAGTCTTCTGTTAAGGACGGCATCCAGAGTGTTTCCACTTTGGTTATCCGACCCTGCAGGTTAATCGGTAAGTCAGAGGCCTCTCTGACTAACGTTAATTGGCCATTGGCCACGAGAACCCGTCTAGGAGGGATCCGTTTGAAGGTTATCCCTAGAGAGGATAATACTTCAATTCCTGCCTCGCCGGCAAATGTGCGTGTTGCTCCTGAGTCAACTAACGCTCGGATCTCTTTGTCTCTGATTTTCAGAGTTGCGTAGAATGCTACTGGTCGTGAGGCGTTAGCTCCATAGACCAATACGTCCTCCTCGGTAATACATTCCATTACTGGATTGTTTACGATATCCTCCATTGTCTGTTGAGTCACAGACACGTTATTTTCCTCCACCCTGACTATTTCATCAGGCTTCTCAGGAATTGGGGAGTGTTTCTCTTCTCCCCTCTTTTTGGCAACGTTCATCACTCCTCCTTGAGTTGCCATTTCGTTATCCGACGCATCGGGCTTCGTCGTCAGTTTTTCCACTGTTACGAGCCCGTTTGCTCGTTTTTTGGAGCAGTTTTAACTGTCCTCTCGTCTTTTCGGTATTTTGGGTCTTTTGGAGGTTTCTTACAATTCCTCCAAGTGTGTCCTGTTTCGCCACAATTGTAGCAGGCTCGACCCGAGGGAACATTTGTTTTTCCCCCAACGTTATTGGATCTTTGTCCATTTTGCCGGAAGGGAGGGCGCATGACTTCCAATTGGTCGTCTATCTCTTCGCCCTCTATCGATACCTCCTCCTCGTCTTCCCCTTCTGCGTCCATCGCTCTGACTTGGGGCCTAGGGAATTTCATGGGGAAATTCTGAGGCTCTTTGTATGCCAGGCTTGGACACACAGCTGTTTCAGCTGGTGGGGGTGGTCGGTAATTCCGGGCACACTCGTAATTCCATTCATTACGGAGTGCCCTTCTCTCTAGGTCTTCCAACGTTAGCTGGCGGTCAATATCTATGCCCGCTCGGTATTTTGGTAGCATGTTTGAATATGCCGTGTACACCTTAGCTTCTTCTTCTAAGGGTGGGGTTATTTTCACAAAATATCCCCGTACACTTCGCATATATTCGGCCACAGGTTCGTGTTGTCCCTGTGTTCGCCTATACATCTCATTTCTAAGACGGACTTGGTAGTCTAGGCCTCCGAATTGCTTACGGAATCCTTCTTTAGCATCTTCCCAAGTAAAGAAGTTCATCCCACGGTACCACGTGAGTGCTGAGTCTCGAAGCAATCCCCGAAGGACATGCAAGAGATCCAGTTCACGGATCGGTAGGGATACAGTGGCGTCCTCTATTGAGGCGATAAATTCTTCGATATCTTCGCCACGTTCCCCTGAAAACGCTATCCCCCACCTTTTCAGGTGTTCATGCGCCTTGTGCGCCGGTACAAGGTAATTTTCCGGAGGATGTCTCCTCCGATTATCCTCTTCCCCATACATTGATGGCGTAAGGGGCAACGGTACGCGAGCAGCTTTCTCCAACTCGAGTTGGGCCTGCTCTCGTGGTGTTGGCACTGTTAGTCCGGGTAAATCCCTACTCTTCGGCCTTCCACGTTTCTTCGGGATTAGCTCTGCAATTTGTTGTTGCATCGCTTTCACGATATTTGTTAGCTCCTCTAATGAGAGAGCCTCGGTAGTACTAGGCGCTTTACCTGCTTGACTCATTTCTATCTTAAGAGATGATCCGGTAATTGATTTGATTTCTCAAATCGATCTGGCCTTTTTCAGCCTTCTGTAGCCCCTTTTATACCCATTTTTCCCTTTGGCGGGGATTTCTGGTTCGGGTGGGAATTTTTCCTCTTTTTCTCTGGCCACTAACGCCCTCTAACCACTTTTGTTTGAGCCCAGAGTGTCGATAACCCGGGGAGTTTCTTTTCCTCCCCACAGATGGCGCCACCCATCTGTTCGATACCCTTGGAGACTTTAGTCCCAAGTTTTCCTCACAGATGGTGCTAGTCATCTGTGCGATATCCCAGTTAGTACATTTTTGTACTAATAGATGGCCTAGCCATCTCGGAATTAGACTTAGAAGTCCTGGTCGGAGCACGTTATAACGCCACGTGTCCTTTTGAGGCGTCTTGGGGAGGGGGAAGAAAGGAAAAGGGATAGGTGGGAATGTTTGGCCGAAGCCATGAGAGCCTAGCTCTCCCCGAGGGGATCACCCCTTCGGTGGTGGCGTCGGTGTTGCCACCTTCGCCCTCGCTGCTGCCTCGGCTTTCGCCTTTGCACTCAGCGTGCCGATAGCCCCGCCCGCCCCCTTCGGTTTCCCCTTGGGACCCTGGCGTTTTGACGCCACTGCTCCCTTGGGGTTCCCCTTAGAGTTTTTGGGCTTCGCCCGAGGCACCTGTACGTGCCTTGGTACATTTGTACCAATCGCCGGCATGTACGGCCCTCTCGCCCGCCACCTCTCTCCACAGGCCGGGCAGGTTTTGAGGGTTTTCCCCTCTCTACCACACCCTCTGCAGAAGGAGCCCAACGGCTTCTTATGGCAATCGGTATACCGATGCCCCGGCTTCCGGCAATTCCAGCATAGTGCTGCCATCGCCGCCGTAGCCTTTTTCCCCGCCCTCCGAGGCTTTTTAGGCCTCTTCGGGTGAGTGGGAGCCACTTGCTCCTTTGCGGGCGGCTTGTGAGGTGTCGCCACCTCCATTGGCTCACTCCTCCCACCAGATGTCTCTGGTATACCCAGAGGCCTTGGTGGGTTCGAGGGAACCTTATCCACCGCCGCAAAGGGAGGAGTTGACAGCTCCATTACGCCCTCCATTAACGTACCTGGACCCTGCTCCCCTCTCCCCAGTGTCTCCCTCTCCTTTACTTTGGCGAAGAATCGCCTCAGTAATCGAGGGTCCCGGACTACAGCTTCCAGGAGATCCTCAAATTCTCCCGGATCAGCCGTCTCCGTACGAGAGCCTGAATCTTCTGTCTCAGTCGGGAGACCGAGTTTCAGAAGATCCTCGAGATCCTGAGCGGCCTTATCGACCGCCAGATCTGGCAAGAGTGTCAGAAGTGGGGGCAATTCCATTACTGGACATTCCCCCAGATCCGGCATACTTTCGCCCGGTAGCTGTGGTGGGGTTTCCCCCACCTTCGGTAATCCCTTAGAGATTTCACTCTCTTTGGGTGGTGACTGAATAGTATTATTATTCGAGTCACCATCAAAAATGCTCTGAAACTCCATCGTGAAAAAAGAATATATTTACTTCCACTGGTGGATAATTTTTGTCCTCGCTAGCTGGAATTTAACACGTGAAAGTGTGTATTCCTCTTGCGGAAAAAATTTGCCACCTATTTGTGGCGAGGATAATTAATTTATTCCTCCCACTCCTCTTATATCCTTTTTCCTCGATAAGGCTCTCAAAGTATCTCATTTGTACCCTTTAGGAGCCATCTCTGAGGTTTTCCGTCAACTTCCGAGTCGGTGACGTCGGTCTCTGGATTGAGTCCACGACGTGCTGCCCCCTGGTGGATTAATTCCAGTCCGCGGGAGAAATTCGAATTTTTGAATTTTCGAATTTCTCTATTTCCATTAATTACTCCTTTCAGACGTAATTTATAATGGAAATCGCATATCTCCGGTAATGTGGACTTAGTCAGGTATAAACTGACTTGTCCTCGGTATTTATTAATTAACAATTTCATTGTTAATTAACGCGGTACTCAAATTACTCGTAATTTTTGTATTACTTGATTCCTCGAAATCACTCGTTAACAGCCGAATTTTCCCATTAATTCGGCACGACACCACACTCTTCCCCGCTAGCCGTACTGTAGGTTGCACTACACACGTTGGGCGCCATTTTGTAACGGGATTCGTTCCCGATACACTTCCGGCCGTCCAAATCGCGACACACACGTTCGTTAGCTTGGGCGCCAGTGGATTTTTACCGGAGGGATCCACAAACTCTCGGTGTGCTGGTTTTCCCTGAGTTCACCGCGCCAAACCTCTTAGGGCGGTTTCTGGTAACCTGCTGAACCTTCGCCAGTAGTTACTCGGGGAACTACTGAAATCCCGAATGGACGGCAAGGGCAATCCATTCCCGGTACTCAGCGCGTGTTTAATGGTAGAGGGGCGTGTTCGAGGCACAGTCCCTCTAGCGGGAAGGGTTTTCAGACCTGAGAGTCTGCGGTATCCCCTTGGGATGAGCGTGTCCACCATATTTCCGTGACCTCGTGTCACTCGTGGAAATATGTGGCCTCATCTCACTTCGAGAAACGCCACGTAGCCGCGCTACGGGCAACCAACGTTAAATAGGCCTCAGCCTTCGGTAAGGGATCCAGGGAATCATCCCTGTCGTGATCCTCGCGAGTCCGCCGCACAAGGCAGACTGACTTGTCCCCGTGTCTCTGGGGCTTATTTATATCGGCTGGGGTTGCTTCTCCTCGTCTAGGGTCCTCTCCGACGCCTGCGTGGTTCTTCCTCTCACACCACCGCCAGTTCGGAGATCGCCCTGACCTCTTTAGTGGAGCGCCGGCATCACAGCCGGGCCTCTGCCTTATCCCCAGCCAACATAATCCCCAGTCACGTGACCTTAGTCTTCGGTAATTGTTTTATATCATGTTGCTGTCCCTGTGTGAGTTTCCTCCACACACGGATAGCTTCACCCGAAGGTGGCGTGAGCCGTTCGCGATAGCGGTGACGAAGGGAAACTTCGTTACAGCACATCAACGCGTCTTTCAATCCGATTAATTGATTGTCCGGCATTTTCGCTAAATTTCTGGTAGTTAATTTTAAATTTGTATTTAAGTCTTTTGAATTATCTACTCTTTGTTCTATGAATGTGTCGTCTGCGGTAGTTAAAACTTGATAATTCTCGTTTATCGCACTTTTCAACGTTTCGTTTAGAATATTTCCTGCATCAGATCCCGATTCGTTCCTACTATTATTTGCACTTTCAAATCTATCGCTCTCTTCGCCTGAGCTTTCTCCTGAATTTAACCGTTTACTATTTTTTGTTGAATTTGCGATTCCCGAATCTTCAACTGTGCCTGAAGCTTCTAAAATTCCTCCCGATCCCGATTCCGATTTATCAATATCTAAATGTCTTCTATTTCACGTTATCGGCGGTAAACCGTCTGGAAATTCTAAATTCCCTGTTCCTCGTAAAGAATATGGAATATCGTCTTTTCCCGATTTCCATGAGTCGGACATCTATGTTTTTAATTCACTTTGAATAACCAAAAATCATTCCATTCAATTGAGAGCATCCCGGCTGAGCCCCCAAAAATGTTACGTCCAAGTGTTGGAGGAAGAATAAAAAGAGAATCAATTATAATAATTAAATTAGAATTAAACCCCCCTTTAATGGTGAAGCCTCGAACACACTGGAGTACGTGAAATGCTACAGTCTCCGTTTTCGCCCTGATCTTTCGATCAATAGACAGGATGGGAGATTTGAAGGGAATGATTTAAGGTTTTTGTTCTAATAATTTGCACTGATTTTAAATTTAAACTGGCCGCGCTGGCCTATATTCGAAATTCACTTTAAAAATACACAAAATTTGACAGAATATAATTTAGAGTAAAAATTTGCCGACTTACTTTTCCTGCTGTTAATTAATAAAAATGTAAGGGTCAAACCCAAATGTGGCTGGACAATAGCTGCAATGAGTCTCTTGACAAGATGGATACAGGAACAATTCACTCCAACGCGTAGATTTGTTTGAAAAAGAATGATTAATTAATTATTGATTATGCGCTCGATTTTTACGCAAGATGAAGATATTCTTGAAACACTCGAAAAGAATAATAATAATTTCCCGAAAGATAGTTCGATGAATTTATTAGTCAAGACTAATATCTCGAATGATATTAGAATTTTTAAAGTCGAACGTGGTCAAAAATTTATTCGGAAGAGATTGAAAAAGTAGAATAACGCGGTGCTCGATTTTCAAAGATGACGTTTTGGCGGTGAGTACACAACTAACTTTGGTTTGGATTCCTTCATCTTTCTAAAGTTTTGGAGAGCGTGAATTGTTCCCTATCCCTTAGGAGTGAGGGAAACTCTTGGCCAATGGGAAAAGCCTATGGCCCTTGAGTTTCCTCGTTTTCTAAATTTGGGTGACCCAGATGCTTCGGGTCCGCACGCCCCCTCACATTGGGTCGTAGTCAACCTCCCTAAAGGTGATTGACCCACCAATGATATTGCTTCAGGAGTGCCCGTTCTCCTTCCACAATTTATTTTATTCAAATTCCCTTTTTTTTATATTCCTCATTTATTGAATTAACAATATTCCATTTAATTATTATTTGTAATATTTGATTATTATTTCAGTTATACTATTATTCTAGAGTCGCGTACTTTTAAACATTCGACATTTGTTAATTACTTATCAATAGTAGAATTATTTACTTAGCTTATTTAGTTTATCCCCTTCACTTTAATATTATCTTACAGTTGAAAACCAAAATAGATAATTGAAATTATTCCTCGTCATGTCGAATTCCGGGTTTTTATAATTATTTGGGAAAGTTGGAATTTTTAGTTTCCCAAGACATTCCATTTTCATTTTATTACTTTTCTCAGAACCCGATAGAAAAATATAAATTACGCGTATACAAGAAAAGATGTACTCTTTGGAACAGTGCGGGTGAGTCCCAGAAAGGAAGGGCCAGCTGCCGCTCGTAAATTAGAGAGAGATAGAGCGCGCGCGGCATCACTCAGATGCATTCTCGTCACTCCCTGGGGACATCCATGGATCACTTTCCCATGATTAAAAAAAAACGGAGTAGGACGGTCGTAAAACTTGGAATTTTGGGAAACCTTTTGAGTTTCCATTAGTCTAGTTTCTTTTCGGATTTTTATTGCCCATAAATTAGAAAATCTACGGGACGTTTTTCAAGTTAAAAATACAGACGGATGTCACAGAGTTTTCCTCCTTTTTTGAGCATATCTCGCAAACTAAGGGAGATAGAGCAATAATTATAATAACCTTTTTTGTAGCCCTTGGAACCCTCTACAGAGAAGGATTATTAAAATTGCTCTATCCGCTTAGTTTCCAAGATATTCTAAAAAAAACTAATGACAAAATTCACCAATTGAAAAACGGAAAATTTTCATTTTTGTAGTTTCTAGAGAATTTCTCGGAAAATAAGCGAGAGAAAGTAATTTTATACGAGATCTTTTTTGTAGCCCTACAAATTCCCCATCACTCTAGCTCGCTTAGTTTCCGAGATATTCTCCAATACCTAAAAAATGAGGGAAAGCACGAGATTTTGGAATAAAAAAATAGTCCCTGAGCCAAGGAAAAGGTGTTACGCGGTCGAAATTCCCATCATGCATTTCGACCCAACACGGTGGCGCTGGCGCTGCCTAAAAAGTGGGGGAAGCATCGTGGTGGGGGAAGCGAGGTCCCACGGTTTTCCGTGTTCACTTTCTCACTAGTTCGACTATAATGACCATGTACGGGGCAAGATTCTCGTGGATGAAACTTTGTCGATCTTTAGCCAGAATTTTCTTGTAGCGATTAAAGGTTCTTTCAACTTCACAAGTGGCCAAATTTGCAAATCGAAATTTGGCTACTGGTAAATTTTCAGAGCGATTTCCGGTTGCTAAGTAGTGGCAAATATCCCTCATAAGTGCATATCCAGTATTTCTCCTGAACACAGCAACCAGTTTGTCCTTTACATTTCGTGGGATCTCTGGAGATTCAAAGAGTCTATTGTATATACCTTCAACAATTTGAATCGAGTCACTCAACGCCATCTTTCTGGTTTCTGATGCAGTGATTGCAGTCAGTATGCAATGATAATTATCTCGGATACAGTGAAAATTTCTCTCCATATTGGGTACATTAAAAGCCTCTTGGGCATCAGTTACATATGTGGCATCGGGATCTAAGTTAGCAATAACATGAGAAACCACTTCGGAACTATGAGCATAATAGCAAGCTGCTTCGATCCATGTACCCCATCAGGTCAATACTGGTTCAAGGGGAAGAAGAATTGCAGCAGCAAAGCCACGGAATCGACAGACACGTCTTGGAGCTTTGGCAAAAACTCTTTTTATTTGGAGTATTACCTCGTTTTCATTAGGATATGTGCTGCGTACCTCTTCAGCTACGAGGTGAATTGCATGCGTAACACATGTCATATTGACTAATTTGGGGTAATCATTCTGTAACAATCTTGCTGACCGTTTCATGTCCGGTACACTATCTGTATTATAGATTAATAACCGCTCGTCATGGATTCCGTTAGGCCAAACAATGTTAAGTGATTTTTGAACAAATGAGACAATGGTTTCGCCATTAGCATGTTCTAACTCTTCGCAATGAATTAATCGAGGAGTTCCTGCTTGATCCGGAAGTAGAGGAGTTACAATTGCATTAGCTACACATCGCCCAATAGAATCTGTGGTTTCATCAACGCATAATGATATCGAATGTTCCCCGACTTTTCGTCGAATATCAGTGATTTCTTGCTCGTGTTACGTCCAGTTTCATTGAAAAAATTTTTGCTGTATAAAATTAATAATACAACGGTAAAATTAAATCACCATTGTATCTAAAAATATAGGAGAAAGCCGGTCGTCTCCTATAGAGGCATGCGAATATCTCAGGGGGAAGATGAAGAGGGGAAGAACATAAGTTAAACACAAGTTTAACTCGATGCTCGACTCTCTCCCTCACTCTTCCACTCGTGGTCAGAGGCATTGGATTTCCATGCCTTGACAACAAGTGGAAGAAATCGAGCATTTACCCACTCTTCAATTTCGGAGGTGCAATCATGTGAAATATGTCACATGATTGACCCCACTTCGGGAATTAATTAGGGAAGAGGCAATGGACTTGCGTAAGCCCTGCACTCCTTACCTTAGTTTTCGTTAAGAGTGAGGATCCAACCGATCAAAAAAACAAACTTTAGAATCGTAAAAAAAGTACTTTTGTTCGTTGAGTTTGGGGGTGAAAACCAAGAAGTGAGAAAAAGGGAGAAAAATCGAAGATTGGGGAAGAAAGGAGAAATTGAGAGAGGGAAAATAGGAAACGATAAAGAGAAAGAGACGACCAGCGGGAGAGATAACGGAAAAAGGGAATTAAGGATTAACTTTGAAAAAAAAGAAGAAAAGTAAGTAGCATTTCCAATATTCGAAACAGTGGATGTTGCGCGCACAGTTTTCACGTATTGTCGAGAGTTGTCGTGGGAAAAAGTAAGCAAAGCGCAGAATTAATTATTTGGGGAAAACCATTAATTGTTATTATTTTAATTCTCAATAATTTTTGAGAAATTAGTTTCGGTTGATAATGTATCTAACTTAACGGAAATATTTGGTATTCTTTGAATAATTGTTTTGGGGAAATCATTTATTATAAATTCTAAATTTGAGTATCTTTGGAGAATTATTTAGTTTGGTAGTGTTTGAATATTTAAACAAAGTGTTTGATATTCCTTAATTAATTGTTTTGAGGAAATCATACATTAAAAATTCTAAATTTGAGTATTTTTGAGAAATTATTGTTTGGTAGTATTCGAAAATTTAAATAAAATGTTTGGTATTCCTTAATTAATTGTTTTGAGGAAGTCATTCATGATAAATTCTAAATTTGAGTATTTTTGAGAAAATTATTTTGTTTGATAGTGTTTGGAAATTTGAACAAAATGTTTAGTATTCTTCAAATAATGGTTTTGGGGAGATTATTTATGATAAATTCTAAATTTGAATATTTTTGAGAAATTAGTTTGTTTGATAGTGTTTGAAAATTTAAATAAAATGTTTGGTATTTGAAGTGTTTGGGTTGTCTAAATGAGAACACTCCTGACTCCAAATTAAGTTGATGAGTTTTCTTTAATTAGCTCTCTGAAGAACTGTTTACGATGCGATAGTTTTTATAAAACTATGTCTTTCCTAGAAAATGGGGGTTTACATAGGGAGAGACGAAAGTGCTCCCGAGTCAATAATATTTAAGTCACAGGAAGTGACGTCACTAAAAACCAATCAGAATAATTCTTCATTCTGATTGGCTGCACAAAGGCTCAATCCCCTTGTGATCTTTTATTAATAATTAAGGATAAATTGAAAGACTGTGACGTCGATAAAGTAGAGACGCCACATATTCCTCAATTGATTGTTTTGATGAAGTCATTCATTATAAATTCTAAATTTGAGTATTTTTGAGAAAATCATTTCGTTTGGTAGTGTTTGGAAATTTAAACAAAATGTTTGGTATCCTTCAAGTAAGTGTTTTGGGGAGATTATTTATGATAAATTCTAAATTTGAATATTTTTGAGAAATTAATTTATCTGGTAGTGTTTGGAAATTTAAACAAAATGTTTGGTACTTTTCTAAATAATTGCTTGAGGGGATTATTTGTTGTGGATTCTAAATTTAAATATTTTTGAGAAATGAGTTGCTTGGTAGTGTTTGGAAATGTAAACAAAATGTTTGGTATTCTTTAAATAATTGTCTTGAGAAAATTATTCATTATAAATTTGAAATCTGCATTTTTTCAAGAGATTGGTATAATTTTTTTTTGTTTTGTTTGTAGTCCATTGAAATGTTACAAAATTTAGGGTGTAACCTTGAAAAATGGATAGGCTTCTATTTTTTTTCCGTTGTGTGGGGGGGGGGGGGGTCTTGGTTAGTTCAAAGCCAAGTTTTCGGGATCGCAACCCTTGTGCGTTAGCCGCCATCTTCAAAAAAGGGGTGGAAATAGATTTTTCGCTCTAGCGGCCAAAATATGGAGGTGAGAAAAAAATTGTCGGAACAAAAGTTGTAGGAAATTAAATTTCCTACATTTTTTGTCCTTTAATTTTTTGTCGTAGGAGGTCAACATACAAAGTTATTTGACAAAAACTCCTACGACACTTACAAAAAAAATCGTTTTTGCCCCATATTTTTCTATGGGGGCATTTTAGGGGAAAATACCCTCAGAGCAACTTTGAATTTCGTTCTCTGAGGAATATTTTTCACTAAAGAAAAGTTAATTTTCATCAACTTTTAACCGTTTTATGAGCGGTGGAAAATTTCCGGCGGGGTAAAAAAAAATGAGACCAATTTTTTCTTAAATTTTTGGCTCTGACGAGTTGGTGACGTCATCTTGAGTACACCCCAAACTCGTTAGAGCCCCCCTCCCTTCTCCTTTGGCCCCCATTTCGAAAAAAGGGGTAAAAATACATTTTTCGCTCTAGCGGCCAAAATATGAAGGTGAGAAAAAAATTGTTGGAACAAAAGTTGTAGGAAATTAAATTTCCTAAATTTTTTGTCCATTAACTCTTTGTCGTAGGAGGTCAACATACAGAGTTATTTGACGGAAACTCCTACGAACTCCTAATAACTTTGTATGTTGAGCTCCTACGACAAAAAGTTAGGTGACAAAAAATGTAGGAGATTTAATTTCCTACAACTTTTGTTCCAACAATTTTTTTCTCACCTTCATATTTTGGCCGCTAGAGCGAAAAATCTATTTTCACCCCTTTTTTCAAAATGGTGGCCAAAGGAGAAGGGAGGGGGCTCTAACGAGTTTGGGGTGTACTCAAGATGACGTCACCAACTCGTCAGAGCCAAAAATTTAAGAAAAAATTGGTCTCATTTTTTTTTACCCCGCCGGAACTTTTCCACCGCTCATAAAACGGTTAAATGTTAATGAAAATTAACTTTTTTCAGTGAAAAATATTCCTCAGAGAACGAACTTCGAAGTTGCTCTGAGGGTATTTTCCCCTAAAATGCTCCCAAAAAAAGATATGGGGCAAAAAGATTTTTTTTGTAAATGTCGTAGGAATTTCTGTCAAATAACTTTGTATTTTAACCTCCTACGACAAAAAGTTACTGGACCAAAGTTGTAGGAAATTAAATTTCCTACAACTTTTGTCTTCACAAAATTTTCTTAAACCCCGTCGTTCAGGCGCTAGGGCAAAAAAACACTTTCACCCCCTTTTTGAAGATGGCGGCTAACGCACAAGGGTTGCGATCCCGAAAACTTGGCTTTAAACTAACCAAGACCTCCCCTACACAACGGAAAAAAAAAATAGAAGCCTACCCATTTTTCAAGGTTACCCCCTAAATTTTGTAACATTTCAATGGACTATGAGTACAGTTTGGGATGAATGACTCGTAACGGAAGAATTTGTAGATGTATTCAGGGGAGTCATCTCGATTTGTGGTGCAGATGGTGAAGTTTCTGTTAAAACCGTAACTGATCGAAGTCCTAATTCGACATCTTTCTGATGTACTCGATTATTACTATTATCTTTATCATTCGCCATTTCTTTCCGACCTGCCAATAGTAATAAGAGACTCGTGAGTGAATCCCAAACTGTTCCGATTATAATAAAAGAACATCCATAAGCAGTATGTAACGCGTAGGCATGAATGATGGTATCGCTCATAAGTTTTATTAATCTTATTACAATGACCATCCCTATCACTCCTGCACTGGCAGTTCCAAAAGTAATAAACTTTCCCCATGTCTCCTCCCAAGCTGATTCGGCGATCTTCCTTAATGACTCCTTGTCGAGTAGCCGTATTAATGATTCCCCCTGATCGATCACGTCTTCCCCCATAGCTGCTCTAGTAAATTTATTCATTACCCCTTTCTCATTCATTTTGAATAAGACGTGTTCCCTCAGATTCTTCAATTTTTCTTCAGTATAAATGCCACTTGTAGCTAAAGCCAATGGAGACCGATAATTCCAAGTAAAATTGCTCATTGGTTTAATTTCATTTGGTGGCAGAACTTCAATTAAATTTGGAGTCATCTTAAACCAATTATTTCCCACAAGATAATATGGTTGTGTAATTGTCTCACAGGGAAATTGAACTCCTTTATTTATGAGTATATGTGTTTTTGGTGTCTAAAAGTATGTATCATTGTCTCTTTGCACAGATAACTGATGAAAACATTCAGTTTTATAATTTAATTTCACTTCAACTGGTACGCATTTCATTATATACACAACTTCACCAGCTACTACCGCCATATAACCGGGACCCTTCATTATTTGATAAGCAAATTCATCCGGAGTTAATGTTGCTAAAATTAGAGAATTTTTCAATGTTTCTCTTTCAATCTCACATTTTTGTGAGAACAATTCCTTACATAAACTCTTCATATTTATTTCAATATTTCTTTCTAAAAAAACAAACTTGGAATATACATAAACGAAAGGATGCAGATTTATAGTCGATACTTCACGGTTTACAATGAGATTATTAGGACTTATTTCTAAGAAAAACAATTTTGGATGTTCAGGTCTGACGATTCGATATCCACAAACGTGGTCATAACCTTTTGCCTTTATTGCAAAAGTTATTTGTTTTGATTCGAATGAGTATAATCCTTGCTCCCGTCCCTCATACTCTCCCTCGGTCTTATTAGCAATCCCATTGTATAAAACCCCATATTTATCAAAATTACAATCATATTGTGGAGTATAACTCCAGAAAGTATTTCCCCTTTCCGGATGCATGCAAGTTAAATCCGTCAATGAACAAGTAGTTTTAGGCAATAAATGGATTTCATTGGTATCCAACCGAATTTGAGCTGTATAATCATGTAAAGTTATCTCTATCCATCCAGTAACCACAACGTTACTCCAATTATTATAAAAATCTGAATATTTACCGGCTGTGCAATGACCTTGACTATCAAGCGTACCAGCAAAAGTCATTGTTCGAATCGTACTATCATTTATTGCTATATCTGTTATTGTAGTGGCAAAATATCTAAAAGTTCGCGTTTTATGAATATCTAAACAATTTTCTCTTGAAATTTCTCTAATAAATTGGCTCTTTCCCCCCTCTATTGCCGATATATATGAATTCCAACCACAATAATGAGCATCCCAATTAATTTGAACTTTACATTGATAGACTTTGGTTTCATGATATTCTACTAATTGCATCATTTGAACAAAAGTTTCAGTTGTTTTTATTTTCTCCTCTGGGATTTCGCACTGACCCACATCTAGCAGAGATAGAACCGTGATATTGGAAGAGGATATTCCACAATCATACCCAATTAGACATTGACATGTCCCGAGGGAGAAGAATGCCATAAGAAACGTGAAAATCATCTGTAAATTTTTTTATTTATTTTTTTATTATTATTATTATTATTATATATCATTTTTTTTCAGCATCTAATTTTCCTTATATGTGAAATTCCTTAATTTTTATTAGTATCAAGCGGTGCTTCCTTTTCCTTGAATTTCTCCTTTTGTACATGATCATTAGCATTAATAAATGAATAACGTAATCGGTTAGTATGAACAACTTGTGTTTTATTTCCTATCTGCATGCGTGCCCCGCCTTTAGGAAATACTTCAAGCACTTTGTGTGGTCCTGTGTACTGACTTTTGGTCTTCTGTATTTTTCCCCCTTTTAATAGAAAAACAAAGTCCCCAACTTTAAAGTTTTCCGGATTGATATGCTTATCATAATATTTTTTTGATCTGTGCTTTGCACTCACTAGATTGTCATAAGCTAATTTTCTGATTCCATTTAAGCGGGTAATTAAATCTACTAGATACCCATTATAAGTTGGCACCTGATCGGCGGCAATCGAGCTAGTCTCCCAAAAACGATTTCATACGGTGTAAGCTGAGTTCCTTCATGAACGCTAGTATTGTAGGAAAAAGTTGCTAATTCCAACCACTCATCCCAATTGTGAGGTCCAGATAAATATTTTCTGTGGAATTTATTATTTAAGTGGAGAATGAGTTCTTTATTGATTATGAAATTAGGGCAGGTTATTATTTCAGCTGTCACCCAGTTCGATGAAGGAGAAATGAGGTGATGAGTCAGCGTTTGAATTCTTAACCGTTGTGACACCTCGTTTTCGTTGACTTATTAATTCATTTCTTGCAGCTGGCTTTTTGCGGAGTCAACAATTTCGTAATCTTAAGTAATTGTTAATTTGAGAGTTAACAATTGTTCGAAGTCTGGAAGGTGTAATGAGTCTGTTTCTGATCACGGTAGCGAATACACCTACTTCGAGAACAATTTCACGAAATTGATCTTTCTCCCGCAAGTTAGCTGTTATTCTATTTTATCATAGTGACAGGTGTTTAGTTGAAATACCGGGTGACTGAGCTTAACGTGGCCTTGAATCAAGTGTAGTTAATTGATTCTCACATAAAAAGAACGTGTATACCTTTCTAGTTTTGGAAAAGAACTCATAAAACATTGTAAACGAAAAATATTAAAATCTGTTAAATCGTGGACACCGATCATCTTTGGGATTACCGGAGAATAATCAAGGATCCACAACATAGAATTAGAGCTGTAGAATAATAATTATTTTCACGAGAAAGAGAAAGAAGTCTTGTAAGTAGCTTTCAGATTTAAAATTCCATTATTATCAAAGTAAATTATAAAATCCTATTCAGTGTTTCTGAAGGGAAATTTCTGTCGAGGTTGATCTGGTTTGTAAAAAAATTAGTTTCTGTAATCCTTTTGTGATTTGTAATGCGAGAGTTTGCGAATATTAGAAGTGATTTTGTATTTTTTTTTGTTATGTGTTTCATGAGAATAAAGTAAAGATTTTTGAAAGTGTAAAATTGTAGCGTCCTTAATTTATTTATAATTTTACCTGTTGGTTTGGGGTTTACTGATTGTCCTCGACGCTAACAATCGCGTCTCAGACATAACAGCTAGAATTTTTGGCGCAGTCGGTAGGACCCACTACGATTTCCAATACTTTCATTGATCTTTTAGTCATTCAATTTGAAGATTTTAAATATCCAATTGGGTTTAGAAAATTATATTTCATTTTTTGATTCTTGAATAAGAATTTGTATAGCCTTATATAAAAATAAAGAAAATGGCAAATAATATAAATCAATCTTTTGCTGGTATTGCCAATGCAAATGCTACATTCGGTAGTCAGGAGCATTACATCAGAGCTCGCGACATTGGTAATAGTCTACCGTATTTTTCTGGTACCCCGGAACATACAAATTTTGAATATTTTGAAAAATTAGTCCGTAATCAATTGATAAATATCCCAAATGAAGATGGAAAGAAAGAAGACTATATTCGGGAGGTCTTGAAGAAAGTCTTAGAACCTGCAAAACTAGTCTTAGCTAATAAACAAATCACTTCAGTAGAGGAAATTATCAATATTCTTGCGAAAAATTACAAAAGGAATTATAGGTTACATCATTATACATCCCAGATCAAGTTTGCGGAAGAATTCAAAGATGAAACTTTGGAAGATTTTATAAGAAGGTTAGCGGTACTGGTAGAATTTGGTCTGATAGCCGCAAAACAGGAATTCGTTGCCGAGGATGTGCCACACTATGAAAGGTCACTGAATCGAGAAAGTTAAAGACTTTGCCCCGTACTCCATTCAAGAAAAACTGCACGTAAAAAGAATTAGAACTTTAATGGAGGCTCTGGAACTCATGGAAAAGGAAGGGGGTTATCTAAGACCAACTCGTCCCTCTGTCGACCGGTTCCATTCACAGGGAAATGTTCAGAATTATCACCAATCTGATCATTTCCGAAATCAGTATGGTTCACAGACACCATATCAGCGGCCTCAGTCATATCAACTTAATCCGAATTATGCGACACCTTATCAGGTCCCGTATCAGGAACTGTCCAGACATGGGTATGCGGATACGGATTATTACAGTCAAGGGGGTAAGAGATCACACAGTCCAGCACGGTATGATAGTAACCGGCGTACTGGATCGTATTTCCCTAGACCAAATACTCCACCGCCAGTCCCTCCCCATGAACAGCCGTCAACCTGTTTGGTGGGATCGGCAAGATCCGTGTCCTTCCGTGATGAGTTGCGATCTGAATGGAGAGCTGAGATAAAGGGTGTTCAAGAGAAACTGGAAAAAGACATGAAGACACTAGAAGAGAATATAATCGGACGAATGGAAAAGCTGTTGTCGAATAGGACTGAGAGTAGATCATCTAGAGATCGTACACCAGACAAATTTCGGGATAGAGATAGACGCTCCTCGCCTAGCCGTGCATCATCACCCCATGAGATGCAGGATTTAAACGGGGATCATGCTCGTCGGGATGGCGCAACGACGAGCAACCAACTATCCCAGCGTCATACAATTTCGGCCGGGAATCTTCATCCACGATAGTTGTACGGTCTAAACCAGTAGCATTGCCAACGGATAGTCAGCATTCTTCATCATCATCAGAGAAACCAGCAATCGTTTGTAATCTTGGGATGGGTCCACGAGTAACGTTAAGAGGTCCGTATTTCAAGGTTGGTGTGATCACCTTGTTAGATACAGGCTCGAGCGTAAATCTAATTAGCCTCAGTAGCTTGAAAGACGATACTCCGGTTGAAGTTTCAAGGAAGATCAAAATTATGGGACTTTCCACCCAAATTACAAACAGTTTAGGAGAAGTAACCATTGAATTATTCCCTGGATTAATGGTAGTTTTCCATGTGGTTCGAGATTTTGCCGGGGACTATGATGCCATTCTTGGAGATGAGTTTTTCCACAAGTCAAATGCGCATATCTCCTTCTCCTCCAATACTATCACGTTACAGCAAAATATTTTACGACCAATTCATTTTTGTCTGCCCTCATGTCTTGGGAAATCAAAGACCGCCACAATCTCCTACAATGGAGGGGGTCCTAGACTCAATTTAGTTGTTCCAAATCTGGAAGGATCTAGGCAGCCATTTCTCATTGATACCGGTGCAGATATTAATTTGATTGAATTCGATTGTTTGAATCCGAATGTGAAGATTTATCCACCACGAGTAGAGAGATTGATAGGATTAACCAATGACATCTATACTATAGGAACGGTGACCTTATTCATTATGGGAGTCCCTGTGATTTTCCACGTGGTAAATCAGAAATTGCCAGTTGCAGGAATAGATATATTAGGTACTGAATATTTGATTCAAGAGAAAGTAGAGATTCGGTATTTGGAAAGAAATTTAATAACACACAGAAGACCGTGTGAACCTATTCCTTGTTATGAGGAATTTTCCCATGGAAAACCTATAGTGATACCAGCTCGTTCCCGTATGGTGATCCCTATTTATGTCAAGAATACTGATCTCGAGGGAGGATATTTGCCCCGAGTACCTTTGGAGGAAGGCATTTATTTGGGAGAGTCAGTAGTTAAGGTAGAAAAGGGGGTGGCGTCCGCAATCATTATTAATACCACCGAGGCAGAATTCCTCTTGAACTTAGAGCCACAAGTATTGGAATCTTTCGAAGAAGAGTCGGAAGATAGAGAAAAGGAGTTGTCAGCTTCATGTTTGCTGGCTCAGGAGAGTTCTGAGTATGATGAGGGAAGGGCGAAAAGGGTTTTGGAGGCTTTGCTTTTGGAAAATGTTGATTCTCATGAAGCAAGACGATTGAGACGTCTCCTTCAGGAGTATTGCGACATTTTTCATCTCCCTGGTGACAAGTTAGGGAAAGCGAGGCATTTCAAGTGTAAAATCCGAACGATTGATGATAAGCCGATTTTCAAAAGACAGTACAAATATCCCCCACAACATCAAGGAGAGATAAATAAACAGATTAATCATCTTATGAGCCAGGAAATAATCAGGAACTCGGAATCACCCTACAACTCACCACTTTGGATTGTTCCGAAGAAAGCGGACTCTAAGGGCAATAAACGTTGGCGGATGGTTATTGACTTCAGAGATTTAAATAAAAAGACAATAGGAGATTCCTACCCATTACCGGACATTGCGGAAATTCTGTCTCAGTTAGGGGGGGCCAAGTACTTCAGTGTATTTGACCTAGCCAATGGATTTCATCAAATCGAAATGGAATCTTCGGTAAATTATGGAAAGTTCCAAATTCATCAAATTAAACATAACCCGGGACTTTACTTCGAGAAAATTGATCAAGTCAGGATTATTAGTAGAGAATGGAATTTGCTTATTACTCTTGATGTCAATTCGTTTTTGAGTCAAAAGCTATCTGCTCTAGATAAAGTTGATCAATATTTCAAAGAGTGTTCTATACAGGTTGACTCAAAAATCTGTGGGGAAAGGCTTCGCTTGGAAAGAATAAGGGATTTATCACGAGAAATTAGCGCAGTTCAGAAACATTTGGTTGATATATTGGAAGAACGGGCACGAAAACGGATTAATAGAGCTCCTCTATTAGGTTTTGTTGGAACCATAGCTAGGAAAATTTCGGGACCATGGATTATAATGACCAGGAACATCTGACCAAGGAAATTGGTCGGTTGTATCAGGATCAAAGGCAGATCACGCACTTGATTGAGAATTCTACACATGTAATCCAGGCGGAAGTTAATAATTTGAGACAGATTTATGAGAAAAATTTTGGTAATACGAAAATTTTGGAAAATCAGGTAACAGCAATTTTGGCGGCCAATCTCAGAATGTCGAATCAGATCACACAGTTTGATTACATGGAGCACATGAGTCGAGTTGGGGATGAAGTTGAATTTGCAGTTAATCAGCAGTTGAACACGTTGCATAAAGCAGTTTATGCAATTGAAGATGCAAAGCATGGTAAATTGAACCCATTCTTGATTAGCAATGCGGGGCTTTTGAAGGCAATAGAAGAGATTGAAAAGGCTACAGCGGATAGTATATTTCCTATATCAAGACAAAAGGTGGATCTTGCTGTAATTTCTAAAATTTCCAAAATTGTAACTGGAGTAAATAAGGGGCGATTCTTAGTAACGGTAAAAATCCCTTTACTACCAAGGGAGTATTTGGATTTGTATAAGATGATACCTTGTAAGGGACCACAAATTATCCAGCGAGATCGGAAAATTGGTGCATTCATCAAACCACGGGCGGATTATCTCTTAATTTCCAAATTCACGTCTCGATACGCATTGGCTATGGACAGGTATTTGCAGAAATGTATTCCATTAGAGAATTGCCTGGCTTGTCCAAGGGGGCTTCCTTTCAGGAAGTTTAGCGGGTCCACGGAGTGTGAATTGATGTTATTCATTAACAATGATGTGCAGCCTACACCTAAATCTTTAAATAATTGCGATGTGAGAATGACATGGAACCTTGAGACTACAAGGACTGAACTTTCTAATAATGAAGGCTGGTTGTATTCAACAATGTCTCCAGAAAGTTTGGAAATAAGTTGTAATGGGCAACCGTTGGAAACTGTGATTCTTCAAGGAACAGGGATCTTGCGATTAAGTTTGAATTGCTCAGCAGAAACGTCATCGATTGTGTTGGAAGGAATGGGAAGTGTTGCATCGGAGCTACCTAGTATTCATGGTTTACCATTTACAATGAATATCTCTGAAATGGCACCTATTTTGGCAAGGGTTCCAAATGTCCCGAACTTCTTGACAAAATTGGAGCACAACATTTTGCCGAATTACACTGCTTCTGATCCTTTCAGTGAATCCATCCAGGAAACCATTGGGAAAGCACAAGAAATTGGTCTTCATAATCAGGAAGAGTATTATCACAGGTTATTCTCACTTACCAATTGCAGTGTAACAGGTTTTTTAATGTTGGCAATGGGGGTTTTGACGACAGTTCTGATCAGGAGGGGGATGAATCCTTGTGCCCTGCTCAGTTGTTGTTGCAGAAAGAAGCCCAGCAAGATGAATAAATTCACTCAAAAGGTTCCTCTTAGGCAGCCACAGATTGAAAGAGTTTATGAAACACCCGTTACCACAGTGTCACTAGTTCCGGTTCGTCCAGGACTTCCAATGCCCGTTAACACAAGGATTAATGAGGCAGCTCTTGGTGATCTGCCTTCTAACCTTCCTCAGGCAGAAAAATTGGGAAACACCGGAATAAAGTTTGGTTTTGCAGCAACACAGTTGAAGTAGGAAGTGGGAATAAAGGGCGTAATAACTCCGAAGATTCGGGAGTTAGTGGAATCGGATTACAGGATCATATATTCAGTAAGGTATGGGGAATGTTGATCTAAGGAAATATTTCCATGATTTCAATTATTTATATTAAAAAAAAAAAAAAAAAAAAAAAAAAAAGAGAAATTTATAATAATAAGAAAGGAAAAGAAAAGTGATGAATAGAGTAAAGGAAAGGGGGAGGGATAGAAAGAAGTGACCCTCCAAGTCTACACTGCACTGATGCTATTCACTTGGGAAAAAGGTACCTCCACATTTCCGGGCATGATCCTTTCACCAGGGATAGAGGCAATTTTCATCCGGAATCCTTTGTACATTTCGGCGAACTTCCTTGTGACATCTGTCACATTCAAAAAAAATAATCATATTGGTATAGAAGGTCGTAGTTTACATCGGTCTCATCCAGGATGGATAAATTCCCTAGGTCATCTATTCGGGATACTTCTGTTTGGAAATCCTCACTATGGCAGCTGTTGGTGTAACGTTTGTAGCCTCTAGTATCCAGATAAGCATGAATCATTTCATGGAGAAGGGTTCGGACGAGCACTGATCTTTGCTGACCTTGGATACAGGGAATTACCAAGTAGATGATTTTCCGGGGGTAACTGGTATATCCAAAGCAGTCCTTGCGAGCATGGGTCCATTCGAGGATATATCCTCGAATTTGTCCATTAAAAAAACCGATCATTGAATTGCCGGAACATTTCGAAGATGTCTCTTTTCCGATCGGATTCAAGCACAGGAGACACTACCGAGCATAGGAGAGGATCGAAATCTGGTGGTAACGTGATTTCACTAGTAAGCCCTAAATTCCAGAAGAATTGAGCAGGAACTGGAGGATCCACTGATCCAGAGCTCCGAAGTTTGCGCGACATTTTTGTTTTTAGACAACCGACTGGTTAAGAGAATTAGAGAGAACTGAATGGGTAATGGGAAGAAAGGCATTGACGAACGGAAAGAAGAGATCATATTTCAGTACGGTTATCAGCTTATCTGCTTTAGCTCAGACAGAGAGTGTTACCTGATCTGCTGATGCAGTGTGAATGTTTTTTTTTTCTTCCTTTATCATCATGGGAACTGTTGCGTGGTGTTTTAATTTTTAAGCGTTTGGAAAGTAAAAATGTGAGTGAATGAATTCTTGAAAGATTTCCTTGTTCAGGTGAACTTTCAGGAATTGGGGGCTGTTAGGTACAGATAAATATTTTCTGTGGGATTTATTATTTAAGTGGAGAATGAGTTCTTTATTGATTATGAAATTAGGGCAGGTTATTATTTCAGCTGTCACCCAGTTCGATGAAGGAGAAATGAGGTGATGAGTCAGCGTTTGAATTCTTAACCGTTGTGACACCTCGTTTTCGTTGACTTATTAATTCATTTCTTGCAGCTGGCTTTTTGCGGAGTCAACAATTTCGTAATCTTAAGTAATTGTTAATTTGAGAGTTAACAATTGTTCGAAGTCTGGAAGGTGTAATGAGTCTGTTTCTGATCACGGTAGCGAATACACCTACTTCGAGAACAATTTCACGAAATTGATCTTTCTCCCGCAAGTTAGCTGTTATTATATTTTATCATAGTGACAGGTGTTTAGTTGAAATACCGGGTGACTGAGCTTAACGTGGCCTTGAATCAAGTGTAGTTAATTGATTCTCACATAAAAAGAACGTGTATACCTTTCTAGTGTTGGAAAAGAACTCATAAAACATTGTAAACGAAAAATATTAAAATCTGTTAAATCGTGGACACCGATCATCTTTGGGATTACCGGAGAATAATCAAGGATCCACAACATAGAATTAGAGCTGTAGAATAATAATTATTTTCACGAGAAAGAGAAAGAAGTCTTGTAAGTAGCTTTCAGATTTAAAATTCCATTATTATCAAAGTAAATTATAAAATCCTATTCAGTGTTTCTGAAGGGAAATTTCTGTCGAGGTTGATCTGGTTTGTAAAAAAATTAGTTTCTGTAATCCTTTTGTGATTTGTAATGCGAGAGTTTGCGAATATTAGAAGTGATTTTGTATTTTTTTTGTTATGTGTTTCATGAGAATAAAGTAAAGATTTTTGAAAGTGTAAAATTGTAGCGTCCTTAATTTATTTATAATTTTACCTGTTGGTTTGGGGTTTACTGATTGTCCTCGACGCTAACAATCGCGTCTCAGACATAACACAATCGGTATCTGTTTCGGTATATTGTTTCAAATATTCACTTAGGGTATGATGTGATCTTTGAAGTGACCCGTTTGTTTGAGGATGATATGCGGAAGTGTTAAATTTCTTTATTTTCAATCGTTTTGCAATCCTACTCATCATGGAACTCATGAAATTCCGACCTTGGTCATGTAAAATTGATTTGGGACAAACAAAAATACAAACGAACTTTTTGACAAAGGCATCAGCTACCGTTGCAGCTGATCCATCCTTAATAGGTACTGCTATTAAATATTTACTCAATAAATCTTGCATAGTTAGAATATATTCATTACCATTATTACTTAATTGTTTTGCCCCTACCATATCTATTTGAAATTCCATTATTATCGAAGAAAATTATGGAATCCTATTCGATGTTTCTGAAGGAAAATTTCTGTCGAGGTTGATCTGGTTTGGAAAGAATTGGTTTCAGTAATCCTTTTGCGATTTTGTAATGCAAGAGTTTGTGAATATTAGAAGTGATTTTGTATTTTTAGTTATGTGTTTTATGAGAATAAAGTAAAGATTGTTGAAAGTATAAAATTGTAGCGTCCTTAATTTATTTATAATTTTACCTGTTGGTTTGGGATTTACTGATTGTCCTCGACGCTAGCAATCGCGTCTCAGTCCGTAACCAATTGATAAATATCCCGAATGAAGATGGAAAGGAAGAAGATTATATTCGGGAGGTCTTGAAGAAAGTCTTAGAACCTGCAAAACTAGTCTTAGCCAATAAACAAATCACTTCAGTAGAGGAAATAATCAATATTCTTGCGAAAAATTACAGAAGGAATTATAGGTTACATCATTATACATCCCAGATTAAGTTTGCGGAAAAATTCAAAGATGAAACTTTGGAAGATTTGATAAGAAGGTTAGCGGTACTGGTAGAATTTGGTCTGATAGCCGCAAAACAAGAATTCGTTGCCGAGGATGTGCCACATTATGAAAGGTCACTAAATTATGAGGCACTCGAGAAAGTTAAAGACTTTGCCCCGTACTCTATTCAAGAAAAACTGCATGTAAAAAGAATTAGAACTCTGATGGAGGCTTTGGAACTCATGGAAAAGGGAGGGGGTTATCTGAGACCAACTCGTCCCTCCGTCGACCGATTCCATTCACAGGGAAATGTTCAGAATCATCATCAACCTGATCATTTCCAAAATCAGTATAGTTCACGGACACCATGTCAGCAGCCTCAGTCATATCAACCTAATCTAAATTACGCGACACCTTATCAGGTCCCGTATCAGGAACTGTCCAGATCTGGGTATGCGGATACAGATTATTACAGTCAAGGGGGTAAGAGATCACACAGTCCAGCACGGTATGATAGCAACCGGCGTACTGGATCGTATTTCCCTAGACCAAATACTCCTACTACCGCCAGTTCCTCCCCATGAACAGCCATCAACCTGTTTGGTGGGATCGACAAGATCCGTGTCCTTTCATGATGAGCGATCTGAATGGAGAGCTGAGATAAAGGGTGTTCAGGAAAAACTGGAAAAGGACATGAAGACACTACAAGAGAATATAATCGGACAAATGGAAAAGCTGTTGTCGAATAGAAATGAGAGTAGATCATCTAGAGATCGTACACCAGACGAATTTCGGGATAGAGATAGACGCTCATGACCTAGCCGCGCATCATCACCTCATGAGATGCAGGATTTAAACAGGGATCATGCTCGTCAGGATGGTGCAACGACGAGCAACCAGCTATCCCAGCGACATACGATTTCGGCCGGGAATCTTCATCCACGATAGATGTACAGTCTAAGCCAGTAGTATTGCCAACGGATAACCAGCATTCTTCATCATCATCAGAAAAACCAGCAATCATTTGTAATCTTGGGATGGGTCCACGAGTGACGTTAAGAGGTCCATATTTCAAGGTTGGTGTGATCACCTTGTTAGATACAGGCTCGAGCGTCAATCTAATTAGCCTCAGTAGCTTGAAAGACGATACTCCGGTTGAAGTTTCAAGGAAAATCAAAATTATGGGACTTTCCACTCAAATTACAAACAGTTTAAGAGAAGTAACCATTGAATTCTTTCCTGGATTGATGGTAATTTTCCATGTGGTTCGAGATTTTGCAGGGGACTATGATGCTATTCTTGGAGATGAGTTTTTCCATAAGTCAAACGCGCATATCTCCTTCTCCTCCAATACTATCACGTTACAGCAAAATATTCTACAACCAATTCATTTTTGCCTGCCCTCATGTCTTGGAAAATCAAAGACCGCCACATTCTCCTACAATGGAGGGGGTCCTAGACTCAATTTAATTGTTCCAAATTTGGAAGGATCTAGGCAGCCATTTCTCATTGATACCGGTGCAGATATTAATTTGATTGAATTCGATTGTTTGAATCCGAATGTGAAGATTTATCCACCACGAGTAGAGAGGTTGATAGGATTAACCAATGACATCTATACTATAGGAACGGCGACCTTATCCATTATGGGAATCCCTGTGATTTTCCACGTGGTAAATCAGAAATTGCCAGTTGCAGGAATAGGTATATTAGGTACTGAATATTTGATTCAAGAGAAAGTAGAGATTCGGTATCTAGAAAAAAATTTAATAACACACAGAAGACCATGTGAATCTATTCCTTGGTATGAGGAATTTCCCCATGGAAAGCCTATAGTGATACCAGCTCGTTCACGTATGGTGATCCCTATTTATGTCAAGAATACTGATCTCGAGGGAGGATATTTGCCCCGAGTTCCTTTGGAGGAAGGCATTTATTTGGGGGAGTCAGTAGTTAAGGTAGAAAAGGGGGTGGCGTCCGCAATCATCATTAATACCACCGAGGCAGATTCCTCCTGAACTTAGAGCCGCAAGTATTGGAATCTTTCGAAGAAGAGTTGGAAGATAGAGAAGAAGAGTTGTCAGCTTCATGTTTGCTGGCTCAGGAGAGTTCTGAGTATGATGAGGGAAGAGCGAAAAGGGTTTTGGAGGCTTTGCTTTTGGAAAATGTTGATTCTCATGAAGCAAGACGATTGAGACGTCACATTCAGGAGTATTGCGACATTTTTCATCTCCCAAGTGACGAGTTAGGGAAAGCGAGGCATTTCAAGTGTAAAATCCGAACGATTGATGATAAGCCAATTTTCAAAAGACAGTATAAACATCCCCCACAACATCAAGGAGAGATAAATAAACAGATTAATCATCTTATGAGCCAGGAAATAATCAGGAATTCGGAATCACCCTACAACTCACCACTCTGGATTGTTCCAAAGAAAGCGGACTCTAAGGGCAATAAACGTTGGCGGATGGTTATTGACTTCAGAGATTTAAATAAGAAGACAATAGGAGATTCCTACCCATTACCGGATATTGCGGGAATTTTGTCTCAGTTAGGGGGGGGGGGGGGGCAAGTACTTTAGTGTATTTGACTTAGCCAATGGATTTCATCAAATTGAAATGGAAGAAAAGGACAAAGAAAAAACCGCCTTCACAGGGCCAAATGGACATTACGAGTATATCAGAATGCCGTTTGGTTTACAAAATGCACCACCCATTTTTCAAAGAATGATGAATGAGGCTTTAAGTGGTTTGAAGGGGGTAGAGCTTCATGTCTATCTGGATGATATAGTTGTTTATTCAAGGACAACTTAAGAACATTTCGAGCGATTAGGACATTTATTTGAATGTTTAAGGAAAAATGGCTTGACTCTTCAACCAGATAAGTGTAGATTCTTCTGCAAGGAGATTGGTTATCTGGGGCACAAAATCAGTGAAAGGGGAGTACAACCTAATCCAGATAAACTGGAACAGCTACGAGATATGTCCCCTCCAACAACGGTAAAAGGTTTGAGAAGATTCCTCGGGTTTACTAATTACTTCAGAAGTTTTATAAAAGATTATGCTGATGTCGCGAAGCCGTTATATGATTTGTTGAAGAAAACTCACAAATTTAATTGGGGCACGCAGGAGCATGAAGCTTTTGAGAGTTTGAAGAAATCTATAGGCGAAGAGTCTCTACTATACTATCCAGATACCCAAAAACCTTTCACCGTGACGGTATCGAGTTCGGAAGTCGGAGTGGGAGCCATTTTGAGTCAAGTCGGGGGAGATGGAGAAGATCATCCTATTTCTTTTTCGTCTAGGAATCTGAAGGATACGGAAACGAGATATACATTCATAGAGTTGGATTGTTTGTCAGTGGTTTTTGCCTTGGAACAATTTGAACCATATATTTTCGGGGTTCCGTTCATTGTTGTTACTAATACACCGGCAATAAACTGGTTGAGGGAGTCTTCAAACCCTACTACCATGCAAGTGAAATGGAAGACCCGTTTAAATGATTTTAATTTCGAAGTCAAGGTGAGGAAACTCAAGAGAGATTTATTGGCTGTACCCTTTTCGGAGAATCCCCTATCAGGGCCAGTAGAAACGGTCTTGATAGGGAGTACAGTCAGAGAAACAACACCAAAACCAATTCTTAGGACAACATCAACAACAGTATCGGGAAAGAGAGTGAGAATTCAAAATCAACCCTAAGCGGAAAGTGCAGAAGGTTCTACAATCGCATCTAGAGTTCTCAATAGAAGGGCGAACGAGATCGTTAATGGGACCCGTACTCCACTATCATACAGGGATGCAAGGGAATATAGAAGGAATATTTCTTCAAGCCCTTCCACTCCAACTACTGATATGATACCTCAAGTGAATTCTACTTCAAAGGAAGTATCCGATGCCACTCCATCTGCATCTGGTGAAGGGGATAAGGATATGGAGAATGATGAAGAGATAGCTGCGGGAATGCTGGAGAAGGTAATTACAGTGGAAGGTATTCCTGAGGTTTCTTCTTTGGAAATCGATGATCCCGCAAATCAATTTGGTAGTCAACCCGAGATCATTGAGGTTGAAAATCTGATGTCTGATTCAGAGGAAGAGGCTGAAGAAGACTTGGTAAACAATGTCGCGACAAATCCACAGGAGAGCTTGCCAACAATAAAGGAGAGCTTGCGAAGATTTGATGAAATCATGCTGAATCGATCCAGAAAATGAAGAATCCAAATTAGCATCTGAACCTTGCATTTTACCATTGCATCAGCTACGGAGAACAAGCCTGGGTCCGAAGTTTGTCGATGAGTTGAACACTTCATCCAGGAATTTTGAGGATAAGTTGGCTGATCTTGGAAAACGTTCTGATTCTAATTCAAAATCAGATGCGGATATAATTCGAGAAAGATCTACGGAATTTAAGAAGTACCTGACTGAGTTAGAGGAAGCTGTCTCCAATTTTGACAGTAAAATGGAAGAGTTTTCTCAACAATCTCAAAGGCTGGAAGATGAGTTGGAAGATGAGGTTGCGGAAGTCCAAGTGGTCCCACGAAATTCAAGACATTCCATCGTGACTCAAGCATCGCGGGAACGGCAGTCACTTCCTCAAATTCTGCCGACAACTGTTGCGAGTTCGATGGCTGGGTCTTCTCCACAAGTTGATCCATCGAATAAGGGGGGTCAGCCTGACTTATCTCCTCGTGAGCTATTCATTGAGGAGAAAATGGATAATTCCGATGAACCGACCGTGGAGAGTGTAATCAATGAAAATTGTCAGCCTCTGCCTATTGCAGGGACAAATAACATTGATACAGTTGTTGATCCTGGAGTTTCATCGCCGCCTTTAGAATTTCCTCAAATGATCTCCGCTGAAAATGTTGACATCCCTCAGAGTGACCATTATCAATGCTTAGCGAATGTGAGAGAGACTCGAGATGGATTAACTTTCCAGCGGGATAATATCGCTCATTTCTTGGCAGCGGACTGTGAGGCCACTAAACAAAGTACAAAGCTTCTCAGGGACTTGGGTATAATTGATTTGAAAATTTTTAAGGAATCTAAACCGGAGAAAGGTCAGGTCATCGTCACGAAAATGGGAAAATATAGGACTTTCACCATGGGTGTCAAGCAATGGCATTTTGAAAAAGTTCAATTGAAAACACTCAGGATTTGTTTGCAGAATTCGAGAGAAGCCTTACACAAATTCCAAATACCATGTATCAAAATGGTTTTACAGGGGGATGAGATCGATGCTGAGATTAAAATCAGATCTTTCTTGGAATGGGAATTTCAAAATGATCCAATTGAGATTGTCCTGTGTCATGGAGATGTCAGAATGCCACCTGTTGCCATTCGTCCAGAAATAATTCGGGAATGCCATGAGACCCTTCCAGGTCCTCATAAGGGAATTGTGAAGACTTTCCATCGAGTTAGAGAGAGATTTTATTGGCCAGGTCTCAAACAGGAAATTGAACACTTTATCAAACGATGCAGAACTTGTCAGCTGGAGAAGTTGCAACGGATAAAGGTAAAGCAACCTATGTTGATAACTGAAACGCCAACGGAATGTTTTAAGAAAATATCCATAGACACTGTAGGACCATTACCAGTACATCGCAGAAAAATTGTCGTATTCTTACAATCCAGGATAATTTCTCTAAACATTGTACAGCAGTGCCAATTCCAGATATAAGAGCGCATACTATTGCGTTTGCAATAGCTACACAATTTGTCGCTATATATGGTTGTCCGAGAATAATTTTAACGGATAAGGGTGCTAGCTTCACTAGTAAAATGTTAGCTCAATTGGGGAAACTGTTAAAATTTTACCATGTCACGACTTCGGGATATAGACCAGAATCTAATGGGGCCTTGGAACGCAGTCACCACGTTTTGGCGGAATATCTGAAAGTTTATACGGATAATGTGACAGAGTGGGATTCATTGCTACCATTTGCTATGTTGTCGTATAACACCACTGTGCATAGTGCAACGAATTTTAACCCATTCGAGTTACTATATGGCAAGAGAGCTAGGTTGCCTTCTAATTTTCAGGATTTAGATGAAATCGAAACTTATTATGACTATATGATAGATTTCATAAATAAAATTGACCAGATTCATCAGATAGCAGTGGACAATTTGGGAAAAGCCAAATTACGTTCGAAGGAAATTTATGACCGAAATATGAGGCCACTGGAATTGAGGATTGGGAATTTCGCTTATGTGGAATGCTTATGGTTCGCTTATGGTTTAACGACGATAATCCACTGAATGTTTCAAGAACTTTGAAGCAGGAGAGAGTAACTTGTTGTTGCAGGAAGAAGCCCAGCGAGATGAATAAATTCACTAGAAAAGTTCCTCTTAGGCCGCCACAGATTGAAAGAGTTTATGAAACACCCGTTACCACAGTGTCACTAGTTCCAGTTCGTCTAGGACATCCAATGCCAGTTACCACAAGGATTAATGAGGCAGCTCTCTGGGATCTTCCTTCTACCGTTCTCCAGGCAGAAAAATCGGGAAACACCGGAATAAGGTTTGGTTTTGCGGCAACACCTTTGGAGTAGGAAGTGGGAATAGAGGGCGTAATAACTCCGAAGATTCGGGAGTTAGCAAAATCGGATTACGGAAGTATATATTCAGTAAGGTACTGGGAATGTTGATCTAGTGGAATATTCTCATGATTCCGATTATTTATATAGAAAAAAATGATAATTCAAAAAAAAATGAAAAAAAGGAAAAAAAAAAATGAAAATGTGAATGAATGAATTCTTGAAAGATTTCCTCGCTTGGATAAACTTTCGGGAATTAGGGGCTGTTAGATCCAGATAAATATTTCCTGTGGGATTTATTTTTTAAGTAGAGAATGGGTTCTTCAGTGATTATGGAATTAAGGCAGGTTATTATTTCAACAGTCACCCAGTTTGATGAAGGAGGAATGAGGTGATGAGTCAGCGTTCGAATTCCTAAATGTTGTGACACCTTGTTTTCTTTGACTTATTAACTCATTTCTTGCAGCTAGCTTTTTGCGGATTCAACAATTTCGTAATCTTAAGTAATTGTTTATTCCAGAGTTAACAATTGCTCGAATTCTGGAAGGTAAACTCAGTCTGTTTCTGATCACGGTAGCAAGTACACCTACTTCGAGGATAATTTTGCGAAATTGATCTTTCCCCCGCAAGTTAGCTGTTATTATATTTTTATTATAGAGTGACAGGTGTTTAGTTGAAATACCGGGTGACTGGACTTAATGTGGCCTTGAATCAAGTGTAGCTAATTGATTCTCACATAGAAACAACGTGTATACTTTCTAGTGTTGGAAAAGAACTCATAAACATTGTAAACGAAAAATATTAAAATCTGTTAAATCGTGGACACCGATCATCTTTGGGATTACTGGAGAATAATCAAGGATCCACAACATAGAATTAGAGCTGTAGAATAATAATTATTTTCACGAGAAAGAGAAAGAAGTCTTGTAAGTAACTTTCAGATGTAAAATTCCATGATTATCAAAGAAAATTATGAAATCCTATTCAATGTTTCTGAAGGAAAATTTCTGTCGAGGTTGATCTGGTTTGGGAAGAATTGGTTTCAGTAATCCTTTTGCGATTTTGTAATGCGAGAGTTTGTGAATATTAGAAGTGATTTTGTATTTTTGGTTATGTGTTTTATAAGAATAAAGTAAAGATTGTTGAAAGTATAAAATTGTAGCGTCCTCAATTTATTTATAATTTTACCTGTTGGTTTGGGATTGACTGATTGTCCTCGACGCTAGCAATCGCGTCTCAGACATAACAACATTATTATTATCAATTTCCGAGAGAAATCGTCCCAAGGCACCTGTATCCAATCCGTAATTGTCTAAATTCTCATAAGATTATAATTCCGACAACCGTGCTCGTAACGACTCGCTTGGAACTGAACTTTGAGATTCATTATCCTCGGTATCCCCAATATTATTTATTGACTCATCAAATTTCTTTTCTTTTGATATTTGTAAAGTTTTTTCAAATTTGTCATTTAATGCGTCAATTATATTCAGTAATTGTTCACTTGTTGATTCTATAGTGTCGACGGTTGGAACGAAAATCTGCGTTTGATTGAACTCAAAGTATTCAGATTTCTCAATTGGACCAGAATTTTCAGATTCCTGTGAATCTATTGATGATCGTGGCGCAACATAAAATTTTGTATCTGATAATATTTTAGAAAAATCGCTTTTTGTGGAATCTCTAAGTATAATGTCAGAAGTGTATAATTCTATTTGAGGTTCGGCAGAAACTTCACCACCATATCCTGAATTATCATGAATCTCTTCATCCGTTAGATTAAAAATTCCTTTCGGATTCCTGTATGCTTTAATTGGTGATAATCCCCCGAATTCAAATGTGTTTTTCGAATTAAGTGTATTATCTACAATGCGATCTATTTGATTTAATGAAACACTACGGTTTGAATTAGTCACAGACTCATGTGATGATCTTATTTCAATATAATCTTCATCAGAACTTAAACTAGAAGTGGATACTGTGCGCAGACTTCTACGAAGTCTAGGTTCATGTGGATTCTCATGTTTATTTATTTCCAAAGATTGTGAATTTAATGACTCTGCATTATCTGATTCTTTACTTTCATTTCCCTCTGAACCTGATATCCCCAAATTTAATAATTCAGGATGTTTCTTAGCCCAATTCCTCGTCACTGGTCTATTAGACATTTGTCAACAAACCACAAAACTTCCCTCAAAATCCCGGACGAGCCCCCACTTTTTCACATGTTACATCAGATCTTTTCCCTCAAAGGAAAATCGGAAACGACATGAGTTATTTTTGTTTTCCTGTTTTGAGCCTAGTCGGAACCAATAGCTCGGGATAGGAAAAGGACGGTTTGGTGGTTTTAAATTATAACTCAATGATTTTAGCAAAATTAGGAATTATTGAATTTATTATTTGATAAAGAAAAGATTATTTTATCCTTGCTTTTACAACTTATTTCCCTCCTTTTTGTTTTATCTATATAATTAATCAATTTAGGTATTATTATTAGAACATGTATATGCACCTTTATTTTACCCTTATTATTATTCTTTTATTACTTTATCAGTCTCTCAGTCTTGGATTGTAATTTCTCACAATCTTATATCATCATGGAGACTATATTTTGACTCTATTGATTCGAACAATTATCAATGATAAATTCTATGAACAGATAATTCAATAACCACCTCTCAACAAAATATTTACCTAATTTGAAATCAATTTTATTGAAAAATATTTCCAAAACTTCGATTTATTTATTTTCATAATATAAATGATTGAATAATTAAACTCTCCTTTAAATTTTGTATGAAAAACCCCAACACTTGTTAACTTAATTTGGAATCAATTTCATTCACAAATATTCCTAAAAATCCAAATCATTTGTTTTTATAACAAACATTATTAAATAATTAATCTATCCCTTAGATTTCGTATGAAAACCCCAACACTTGTTAAATTAATTCGAAATCAATTTCATTGACAAATATTCCCAAAAAAATCCAAGCCATTTGTTTTATAATAAATGTTATCAAATAATCAAACTTTCTTTTAGATTTTGTATGAAAAACCCCAACACTTGTTAAATCAATTTGAAATCAATTTCATTGACAAATATTCCCAAAAAAATCCAAGCCATTTGTTTTATAATAAATGTTATTAAATAATTAAACTTTCTTTTAGATTTTGTATGAAAAACCCCAACACTTGTTAAATCAATTTGGAATCAATTCTATTGACAAATATCCCAAAAAATTCAAATCATTTGTTTTTATAATACAAAGGCCGACAAATTATTGAAAATAAAAAAGAACGCGCCATGTGCACGTTTAAAACGTTCTGTATGGTTAGTTAGTATTACTCAAAATATTGGGGGAGCAAAAAGAAGACAAAATCCAAAACAAAGAGATTACGACGCAAAAATAATTGCAATAAGGGAACCAAGCACTAGTCTCTTTGTAATTACTGCAATAGGGGAGGGGAGATATGTTCTTCTAAGAAAAGCAGATCCAAAATTCGACTATTGAAAAAAATGCACATGGCGCGCCCCTTTTTTTCAACATTTAGTATAGTAAATGACTGAGGAATGACTGAGTTTTTTTTTGAAAAAAACGGGCGCGCCATGTGCATTTTTTTCAAGAGTCGAATTTTGGATCTGCTTTTCTTAGAAGAACATATCTCCCCTCCCCTATTGCAGTAATTACAAAGAGACTAGTACTTGGTTCCCTTATTGCAATTATTTCTGCGTCGTAATCTCTTTGTTTTGGATTTTGTCTTCTTTTTGCTCCCCCAATATTTTGAGTAATACTAACTAACCATACAGAACGTTTTGAACGTGCACATGGCGCGTTCTTTTTTATTTTCAATAATTTGTCGGCCCATATCGCGTTTTTTTGGCGTAATTGTCAATTTCTTTATAGCTAAATTATCATGTTAATTTTTAAGTAATGATATTTCCGGTAACAAGAGAGATAGAAAGTTTTTTGTCATTACTTTTATAATAGATCTAATTTTTCTCAATAAAAAAGATGTTCATGAAAATTTCTCTATCTCGTTTCGATTCCGAGTTATTAGAAAAAAAAAAACTGAATTCAAAAGGATTGAACCGATCACTGTTACGAATTTACCGCTTTTTCCCTTTAAACAATGATGCCAACATCGGCTCATCATTTCTTCGAGTTGAGTCTGTCGCGTGAATATCATGAGTCATTGCTGCCAACGCTGCAACGAAATGTCTCACGGACTTCTCATTTTACACAAAAACGTCGGAAAGGGGCGTGGCTTCCATTAAAATTATTAATTTCTCAACATCTGCATGGTTTTTGAATAAATTAAATATTGATTTTTCAATAGAATGTTGAGACGGACATGTGATATTTTTTTGGGTGAGAAATAATGCTTAATTAAAAAAAAAAAAAAAACCGTCAAATCCTATTTGTAAATTGGCGCAAAACGCTACCGCGTTTTTTGATTATTAAATAATTAAACTATCCCTTAGATTTCGTATGAAAACCCCAATATTTGTTAAATTAATTTGAAATCAATTTCATTGACAAATATTCCCAAAAATCCAAGTCATTTGGTTTCATAATAAATTTAATTAAATAATTAAATTTCCCCTTCTATTCCGTATAAACCCTGCACACTGTATTCACTGTATGATCTATAAAACTAGTATCACCTATCTACTTACTTCTTTTTCCGATTATTGCTCTTTATTTTCTTCCTCAAAAATCTTCCCAACTAGTCTACCTTTGGTTGTTCGATTTATTTCCCTTTTTCCTCTTTCTCTCTTTTTCCCTTTTCGTCTCCAGATCTGGTTGATTTTCAGCTTTCTCTCCTCTGTATAGAGTATTATTTCTTTTCAATTTCCTTCTTTCGACTCTTCTTCGCGACTGCCCTAGGGCAAGGAGTCCAACGACTTCGTGTCGCTACTCCCTTCCCTAATTAATTTTTTTGGAGGGGTCAATATATGTGTCGCCATGCACACATGTATTGGCACCTCATTATTGAAAGTGGGGGAGTACTCGCATTCTTCCACTGTCGTCAAGGCATGGTAATCCAATGCCCTTGTAATCCAGTGGAAGAGCGAGAGAGAAAAACATCGAGTTATTTGCATGTTGCTTCGTTTTTCTCCTCTTAATCCTTCCCCCGCTTGTTACTCATATCAGAGACGGACGTCTCATATAGTTAGGGGAACAATGGTGAATCGTTTTTACCATTGTCCCCTTATCGCTTCAATTCGAAACGAAAGGTGACTTTCGTTTCGATTTTATTAAATTAAAAAAAATTAATAATAAAAAAAAAAATTATTCTATAGCATCTCAGATAGACTGGTAACGGTCCAGACTCAATGGATTTTTTCATATTTTAAACCTAGACTCCAGTATTGTTTCAGGGTTTTATAATGAATAACGTACTTATTTTTATCACTTAGCGTTGTCAATAGTTTTGGTAGTTTGGCTGAACCGCTGAGTGGAATGATGTGCTCTGGACATAGTGGTAAATCTTAATGCTTCTGGTGTAAGTGTTCTGGATATCCCAAATCTACTTCCAGAATAAATCCTGAATCGAAATCATCTGGAATATCCATGATGTCGAGTGCTTTATGCTCATGGACCCGAGTAAATCCTCCTTACGGCAGGGAATGGCTCATTGCGGCACCATACAGGTTGTTGACATCGAAATACATAAGGTATGATTTGTCTTCATCTAGACTGAATTGATCACCCATGAATCTATTGTTAGCTTTACCATATCTATTGGAGCATTGGGATAAGCCACCTTGTATTCCTCTCTCGACGAATAATAGTTGTTCTATGTCAGTCAACAACTCCAATTCGATGCTGGTCATCTTGAGCTTTGCATCAAGAGCTAATCCAGGAGCAGTATAATAATGCAATGCATCGAGCTCATACGATGTGAAGTAGCTCAGTCGGAAATTTCCAAAAACATCTCAAGCACGTCTGTTTTCAAGTGAAGATCTGAATATTCACCTAAAGACTGAATTCCAAATTCTTGCCATACATTGTGAGCATGCTGGTATTCCCCATCAGAAATTCCCTCGTTGGATAATGTTGAGAAGAATTCTTTTTGCTCTGGCAATTTTTTTTTCTTTTAATTTTTCCCATTGATTCATATACTCATATGGGGAAACACCATTTCGGATCACTAAGTTGAATAAATCGGGATTTGAATAATATTTTGATGTGATTATCATTTTATCAGGTTCCAAATATGATGCCAACTTTTCGATGCTGCTTGCCATGAAACGAAATCAGTCAATGAATCGAAAGTGTACTTTGGTACCAGACACTGACTTGGTGAATGATATCTATCTTCCTTTATTCACACGCAGTATCGTCATGTCTCCTTTGAACCGTTTGGCTCGAAATTTCACAAAGAAATGTGCATCATAAGCTGAAAGGTTATGAAACACGACAGGAATGACACATGATTCTTGATAATTTAAATTGCATGAATCATGTGCTGCTCCTCTATATCGACCTGTGAAGTGACAATGATCTCGATGCTTTACTGATTCAAGTGTGAAAGGGCCACCGCAAATAGGACAGTTTTTTGCTTCCATAAAATGTCGTTTCATTTCTGGAGATAACTTCATTGGCTCATTCCGTTTTAACTCTGTGTCCACATTTTTTGCCACCGCTAACAGCTCATCAACAAACCACTCTATGCAGTCTTTTGATCGATTCATGTAATAATTGAATTCTTTGTGATCATAATTACACTTCACGTAATAACCAACACTGAAAGGCACATGTTTTTGATAAATGTGTGTTTTCTTAACACTATTATCCGTTTGTTCCAATAAAAGACACTCTGTATCGGCATACACAACAAATAGAACTGCTAACTAATGTTTATAATCTTTAAATCGGATGAGTTTATCATTTTATGAAGGGAGAACCGGTGGACAGCTGTTCATTGCTATGCAATCTTCTCGATGATTCATATAAGATTTCGGAAATTGAAAATAACACAAACATATATCACAGATATATTTTAAATGATGATTTCGTGACATTTGTGTGCTGAACAATCGAGAAAGAGAGGATATATATGGAAAATGATACTTTCTATCAAATGCATTGTTATTTTCAATTAGAAAAAGATAAATTGTAGCATTTTCCTCGTTGAACGCATTTTCGCTCAAATATAATGGCACTATCCAACTCTTCCCCTTCTCAGTCTATATGCCATAAACATTGATTGAAAAATTATTTATTTTCTCAAATTTTGGGATATCCTTCAATGCCATACGATGATTGAACTTTCCGAAATGTTGTATCACTGTCCCAAATGGTGGATAAGATGAGGACCGTGTATTATTGAAAAATTTTCCACACTCTGCGGCCATTATCGACCATGGAGAAGAGGATTGATCATCTGTATTCTGGACATTGACAATAGCATGTTCCTCCCTTATCCATTCTGGAACTGGTATAAAAATAGATAATCCTCCACGCAATGGGTTATGTGGATTGATACAAGCTTCCGAGTTCATTATTTCCGTAAGAGACTATCCAGAACCTGCCTCAATTAATTCATCATTTTTTTGTAGAATTTTTTCTTCAACATATAAATTGAACCATTTATGGAAGTCGTAAAGCTATGAGGAAACATAGCGATAATCGTTACATCCAAGGAGCGTGTCAAGTAATTTGACACCCTCAAGGATGCACAAGTGAATGCACTAGATGGGTTCATATCTAGGCAATAAAAAATTTTCTCACGAAAATTTCAAAGTAGTGGAGATTTTTTGGGGGTTCGTCTTTTTAAATTGGTTGAATGCAGATCACTTCTTGAAAAACCAAAGTGCAGTGCACATCGTTCAGGATTTTTTTTCCCAGTTCCAGTGGCATTTAGTTTTCGAAACGGTAAGTTCAATTGCCTTCCAATAATTAAAATGATTTTTCTGTTGTAGAATCATTTTTTTTTCTTTAATTTTCATCCGTGTATTCTTCAATGAGTAATTCATTATTTTTTTCCCTTTGCTTCCTCTAAATGGAAGGATACACAGTCATCCCAATAGAGCGATGGATGATTCCAGATGAGTGGCTTCAGCTGTACAGTATGTATGAGCTGCGTACTCTACTCAGCGAATATGTAAAACATCATTTGAATGGAGTTCCAGAATCTCTCGATTGGATTGGATGGGTGAACCAACTTGATCCTCCTGCATGTTACGTGAAGTGGGATAATTTGGCTGCTTTCATCAAAGCAGGGGATCTCCCATACTACAGGCAGCAACAGCAGGCTCGATTATTGTGGAGGGATGAACAACGTTATGCGGACGAGTTTGGTCTCGGAACAAGTGATAGTGAGAGTGTTGATAGTGACGCTGGGACAATTATCTTAGAACTAAGTGATTATGAAAACAGTGACATTTTAACGGAAGATGGCGGACAATTGTTCAGTGTTAGTGTAGAAAAACACATATTTAGGGGGAGGAAATTTTTAATTACACGTGTGGGTCATAAGAACATTGAAGAATGACCGAAATGTGTGTGTGTGTGCTTGTTTTTCAATTATAGAAAAAAAGTAATGTCTCAATCCTTGCTTTTGTTTTCTTATTGTAAGTGTGTGTGTGTGTGCGTATGTTGATTATGTGATAGAGACTGAGTAATTTTTTCACTCGTAAATTTTTTTTTCTCTGTTTAAAAGAGTATTTTAATAACTATACATTTTTTTATCATTGTAACTTTGTGTTTTTATTATTATTAATTCCAGACTTAGGTATGATCTTCAAATATATGAATTATTTTTCCATTGTGAGTCCATGTTTCTATTGTTAATTTTGCATGTTTTTATTGTTAATTATTTTTCACTTGGATTTAACGAATATAGCATATATTTCCTTCTTTTTTTTTTCTTTTTAACATATTTTCTCTCCTATGTCCCCCTCACTGACCTAACACGAGCGTAACCTGACCCCATCACGACAGCTGCTCCTCAACCTCCCACAGTCGAAAGAAATCTTTGAGGAATGTTTCTTCCCACCTCCTCTATTAACCCACCACCCACTTTCCACCCACTCCCCTGTAATTAGCGAGGTCTAAAATGACCACCAACTTTCCACCCGCCACCCACTCCCCCAGGTAGAGGGATATCACCACCCACCCCCTCACTCGCGATCAGGAACTCGAAAACGATCGGGTACCCCCACCACCCACTCACCTGTAATTAGCAGGGTCTAAATCTGACAGGTACCCCTATCACCCACTTTCCACCCACCACCCACTACTCACTCCCCCATGTAATGAGCATTATCTATACCACCCGCCACTCACTCACCTGCAATTAGCAGGGTCTAATTCGACAGGTTCCCCTACCGCCCACTTCCCGCCCACCACCCACTTCCCTGTAATTAAAGGGGTCCAAAATTAGTGGGTACCCCCCTTTCGCCGACCTCTGGATCCAAGATGGCGGAAACGTTGATACAGAACCGGCTTTACTTAACTATTAACAATTGCTGCTGCCGAGGTGTCTCCTGCTGTATTCTTTTGAGTCGCAGCTTCAGCATCTGTGTTTCTGAGTTCTTTAAAAGTTACAGCAGCCATCACGTCTTTACACTGGGGCCTCGTATGAAAATTCAGTTTTTTATTGAAAAATATTAAAAATACTTCTAGGAGATGTTTTTACACTCACTGAATCATTCTCCTCCTCTGATGTCGAGTCGTCAGAGTATGTTTTATTATTCAGTGAAGTGGTATGATGGTGAAGATGTGTTTACCATTTTTACAGAGCTCGCGGATGTAATGCAAAACGTCAATTTCAGAACTTCCCCCGTCAAACCACTCAATGCCGTATTCCTTTGTTGTAAGGCTATTGTTTGCCTCACGCCAACAGGTAGCCAGGTTAAGGTAAGGGTGATGGGGACCAATGAGTCAATGTTCATTGATGCACATATCGATGTGTTACGGCCACGATCCGTGAAATTTAATGAAACTCATTCGAATAAAAACACAAAATTGAATGGAAAAACATGGTAAGTCACGGCTTTGGATCGCGAGCGTAATAATAAAAATGAAAATATGGATTCGTCTTACCGTGGCAAAACACTAAAGTGTACCGATGTTTCAGAAGGATAGGATTGATATCTTTCTAGACACACTTTTGTCTTTTCAATTAAAATATATACGGATATTTATTGGTCTTGGGAATTTACATAGCTTTCCGAAGGGGAAAGTTCTAGAGGCTTAGCCCTTTTTCCCGTGGGTGGGGGGAAATAAATAATTTGAAATCGTATAGATGACTTACGATAAAATGAGAGTTAATAGGTAAGTGTGCCATTCGGCTTGGTGTAGCTGGGGTAGATGCTGTGTGTGTCGCTTCAACTGGAGCTGCTGCTGGTTATGCTGATGATACTGATGCTTGGCTCTTCGTTCGCGTTCAGAAGTTGATTACAACGGGAAAAGGTCAAAAATATGAGTAGTAGGAGTAAGGCCGGTTCTGGATCAACGTTTCCGCCATCTTGGATCCAGAGCTCGGTGAAAGGGGGGTACCTGCCCGTTTTGGACCCCGTTAATTACAGGTGAGTGGGTGGTGGGTGGTGGGTGGAAAGTGGGTGGTGGGGGTACCTGTCGGATTTAGACCCCGCTAATTGCCGGTAGGTGGGTGGTGGGTGGTGATATCCCTTTACATGGGTGGCGGGTGGAAAGTGGGTGGTGGGGGTACCTGTCCCGTTTTGGACCCCGCTAATTACAGGTGAGTGGGTGGTGGGTGGTGATATTCTTTTACATGGGTGGTGGGTGGCGGGTGGATAGTGGGTGGTGGGGGTACCTGTTGGATTTAGACCCCGCTAATTACAGGTCAGTGGGTGTTGATACCCCCTTTACATAGAGGAGTGGGGTGGTGGGTTAATAGGGGAGGCTGGAAAAAACTTTCCTCGAAGATTTTTATTTTTTTTCTCTTCAGCTGTAGAGAGTTGAGGAACAGCTGTCATTATGGGATCAGGTTACACACACACTCATGTAGGTCAGTGTGGTGTACATGGAAGGGTGGGGAATAAGGCAATAGAACAAAATTAAAATATACGTTATATTTATTAAATTCTAGAATCAACAATAATACAAAGTTACAACAAGTTACAATAAGAAAAAAAAAATGTCTAATTATTAAAATACTCCTCTAAATATAAAAAATAAATATTCATGATTGAAAAAAAACTCCTTCTTTATAACATAATTAACATACGCTCATATATATATATACACATACACACAATAAGACAAAGAAAAAAATACATGGATTGAGGTGATACATTTTTTTTTCTACAATTGAAAACATAATTAACATACGCTCATACACACACACACACACACACACACATATCTTGGTCATTCTTCAAAGTTCTCATAACCCACACGTGTAATTAAAAATTTTTGCCACTCAAATATATGTGCGTCCACACTGGCACTAAACAATTGTCCACCATCCTCAGGTAAAATATCACTATTTTCACAATCACCAGGTTCTAAAATAATTGTCTCCGCATCACTATCACCCCCATCACTATCACTGGTTCCGAGACCAAACTCATCCGCGTAACGCTGCTCATCCTGCCACAATAACCGAGCCTGCTGCTGCTGCCTGTAGTATGACAGATCCTCTGCTTTGATAAAAGCAGCCAATCTATCCCACTTCACATAAAATGCAGGAGGATGAAGTTCGTTCACCTGTCCAATCCAATCGAGAGATTCAGAGGCTCCATTTGAATAATGCTGCACACATTCGCGAAGCACAGTACACAGCTCATACATACTGTACAGCTGAAGCCACTCATCTGGAATCATCCATTGTTCCATTGGGATGATTGTGTATCCTTCCATCTAGAGAAAACAAAGGGAAAAAAATAATTAATTGAAAATGAAAGAAAAAAAATAATTAATTAAGAACAGAAAAATCATTTAAATTATTGAAAGAAATTCAACTTACCGTTTCGAGAATTAAATGTCACTGGAACTGGGGAAAAAAAGTCCTGAACGATATGCACTGCACTTTGGTTTTTCAAAAAGTGATCTACATTTGACCAATTTGAAGAGACAAACCCCCAAAAAATCCCCACTACTTTAGAATTTTTGTGAGAAAAATTTTTATTGCCTAGATATGAGCCCATCTAGTGCATACACTTGTGCATCCTTGAGGGGGGTGTCAAATTACTTGACACGCTCCTCAGATGTACCGATCGTCGCTATGTTTCCTCATAGTTTTACGACTTTTTAATTGCCGCTCCAAATGTAAGGGGAGAAAAAACCTAAGCAGGGGTGGACTTATCTGTCAAGAGCAATAAAAAAAATTCCCAACATACAAATTCCACATTTGATGGAATTTTTGTGAGAAATTTTTTATTGCCTAGATATTAGTCCACCGATATTAGATACACCCCTTAACGCACTCCTTGGATGCAGCGGTACAGATTACCGCGCTTCCCCCACACACAGTCTCAAATTTTTACGACTTTTCAAGTGTTTGAGTGATTGTGGAGGAAATGCCTAAGAATTAGAGCGAGTGTGTATTTTCTGGAAGTAATAAAAATTATTCTTTACATACAAAAGACATAATTAAAAAACTCTCCATTCTGGGATTTTTGGTGGGAAATTTTTTTATTACCCAGATAACAGTCCACCAAGTGTATGCATCCCTTGAGTGTCAAATCACATGATGACTTCCTTGGATGAAACGCTACAAATCACCCCCATAATTTCAAAATTTTACGACTTTTTAACTGCATTGCTCTACACTCCTCACATTATCATCATCAAGACATTTGCTGTATCCTCCGATGATTGGGAAAAGTCAAAAGAAAATATAATATATGAATGATTTTTACGACTTTTCGAGTATCTTCTTCTTGACCAAATGCAAAGTAGAGCATGAGAAAAAATGAAAAAAACTCTCTCTCGGAAATCTAATCGGGGGTGGATGCATTTTCGGGGAGTAATAAAATTTTTTTTCATCTCTTTCAAATCGAGATTCTCCTATATATATAAGGATCATTTCAACTGCTGTCCACAGTTTTCTTAGAACAAATCTAACGTCACCATGGATTCAAATCTACCGAAGAAAATCATCTCCATCGTTGAAGAGGCTTACAACCTCATTCTAAAAAATAAAACCCCCAAAGATATAAATCGTTGGATTAAATATATTGATTATTATAATAGAAAAATCAATATATTATTGAAAAATTCCACGAGCAGTGGAGAAAGATTAAAATATTCTTGTTTGTGGCAACAATTAAAAAGTTTACGATTAAAATTTAAATCGTTGCGAGTGACCGGGGGCAGTCTGCGTGATACGTTAGTTAACAGAGTTCGATGGGAAGATTCGCGTAGTGCTTTCAATAATCGTATTGGAACTGGTGTTATCACCAATTTACGACATATAGACTTACTCGGTTTTTTGACTGATGCACGGCGCATGTTTACAGTGAGAGTGAAAAATATTTTGAAAAATCGAGAAGCTGTGAAAGTGCACACTACTCTACTATGCAAATTTCATGCGTGGAAGGACAATGAGTATGTGGAAGAAAATAAACATTTCTCAACGCGGAATCAAATAATCCTCCCATCAACGGACTTCAATGAATGGTTCAATTTATATGTTGAAGAAAAAATTCTCCAAAAAATTGATAAATTAATTGAGGCAGGTTCTGGATGGTCTCTCAAGGAAATAATAAACTTGGAAGTTTGTATAAATCCACATAAACCATTGCGTGGAGGATTATCTAGTTTTATAGAAGTTCCAGAATGGATAAGAAAGAAACATGCTGTTGTTAATGTCCAGAATACAGATGATCAATTCTGTTTTCTATGGTCGATAATGGCCGCAAAGTGTGAAAAAATCGGGAACAATACACGGTGCTCATCTTATCCCCCATTTGGGGCAGTGATACCCCATTTCGGACAGTTTAATTATCCCATGGCATTGAAGGATATCTCAAAATTTGAGAAAATAAATAATTTCTCAATCAATGTTTATGGCATAGAGACTGAGAAGGAAAAGAGTTGGATAGTGCCATTATATTTGAGTAAAAATGCATCCAACGAGGAAAATGGTACAATTCATCTTCTTCTCATTGAAAATAACAATGCAGCTGATAGAAAGTATCATTTTACATATATATCCTCTCTTTCTAGATTGCTCAGCACACAAATTTCAAGGAATAATCATTTTAAATATATCTGTGATAGATGCTTGTGTCATTTTCAATTCCTGAAATCTTATACAAATCATCGAGAAGATTGCATAGCAATGAACAGCTGTCAAACGATTCTCCCTTCGGAAAAAAATAAAATCATCCGATTCAGAAATTATAAGCATCAGTTAGCAGTGCCATTTGTTGTGTATGCCGATACAGAGTGTCTTTTGGTGAAACAAACGGATAATAGTGCGAAGAAAACACACATTTATCAGAAACATGTGCCTTTCAGTGTAGGTTACTATGTAAAGTGCAATTATGATGACGGAAAATCTAATTATCACATGAATCGTGGAAAAGACTGCATAGAGTGGTTCGTTGATGAACTGTTGACGTTGGCGAAAAATGTGGACTCAGAATTAAAACGCAATGAGCCAATGAAGTTATCTCAGGAAATGAAACGACAGTTTATAGAAGCAAAAAACTGTCACATTTGCGGCGATCCTTTCACACTCGAATCAGTGAAACATCGAGATCATTGCCATTTCACAGGTCGGTATAGAGGAGCAGCACATGATTCATGCAACTTAAATTATCAAGAATCATGTGTCATTCCTGTTGTGTTTCATAACCTTTCAGCTTATGATGCACATTTCTTTGTGAAATCTCTAGCCAAACGGTTCAAGGGAGGCATGACGATACTGCCTGTGAATAAAGAAAGATGGATATCATTCACCAAGTCAGTGTCTGGTACCAAAGTACACTTTCGATTCATTGACTCATTTCGTTTTATGGCAAGCAGCATCGAGAAGTTGGCCTCGTATTTGGAGCCTGATAAAATGATGATTACATTGAAACATTATTCGAGTCCCGATCTATTCAGTTTAGTGCTCCGGAAAGGCGTTTTCCCATATGAGCATATGAATCAATGGGAAAAATTGGAAGAAAAAAAATTGCCAGAACAAAAAGAATTCTTCTCAACATTATCCAACGAGGGAATTTCTGATGGAGAATACCAGCATGCTCACAATGTGTGGCAAAAATTTGGAATTCAGTCTTTGGATGAATATTCCGATCTTTACTTAAAAACAGACGTCCTTCTTCTAGCAGATATTTTTGAAAATTTCCGGCTGAGCTGCTTCACATCGTATAAGCTTGATCCATTGCATTATTATACGGCTCCTGGATTAGCTTTTGATGCAATGCTCAAGATGACCAGCATCGAATTGGAGTTGTTGACGGACATAGAACAACTATTATTCATCGAGAAAGGCATACGAGGTGGCTTATCCCAATGCTCCAATAGATATGGAAAGGCCAACAATAGATACATGGGTGATCAATTCAATCCTGATGAGGATGAATCATATCTCATGTATTTTGACGTCAACAACCTGTATGGTGCTGCAATGAGCCATACCCTGCCATATGGAGGATTTACTTGGGTCCATGAGCATCAGACACTCGACATAATGGATATCCCAGATGATTCAGATTCTGGATTCATTCTGGAAGTAGATTTGGAGTATCCAGAACACTTACACCAGAAGCATAAAGATTTACCATTATGCCCAGAGCACATCATTCCGCCGAACGGGTCAGCCAAATTACCTAAGCTATTGACAACGCTGAGCGATAAGAATAAGTATGTCATTCATTATAAAACCTTGAAACAATATTTGAGTCTAGGTTTGAAATTGAAAAAAATCCATAGAGTCTTAAAATTCAAACAGAGCCCTTGGTTAAAGAAATATATCGATTTGAATACGGAATTACGGAAGAAAGCAAAAAATGATTTTGAAAAAAAATTTTACAAGCTCATGAATAATGCTGTATTCGGTAAAACCATGGAAAATGTTCGGAAGCATTTGGATGTTGAATTAAAAACTGAATGGGACGGTCGTTGGGGGGTGCAGAGTCTAATCTCTAAACCTAATTTTCATAGCTGCGTAATCATTGATGAGGATATTGGACTTATTCAAATGAATCGAACTAATGTGAAATTCAATAAGCCGATTTATGTAGGATTCAGTATTTTAGATATATCTAAAACTTATATATATGATTTCCATTATAATTATGCTCAAAAAATGTTTCAAGATAGAGCCAAAGTACTGTATACAGATACAGATAGTTTAATTTATCATTTTAAAGTGGGTGATATTTATCAGTGCATGAAAAATTCATTGAATATGTTCGATACTTCGGATTATCCTGCAAATAATAAGTATAATATCCCCCTTGTAAATAAGAAAGTCATAGGATTGATGAAGGATGAAAATAATGGCGAGATTATGACCGAATTTGTAGGTTTAAGATCAAAAATGTATGCTCTCAGAGTATTAGGGCAAAAAAATCATAAATCTCGAGCGAAAGGAGTGAAGGCATCGGCATTAAAGGAAATTACATTTGATGATTACCTAATGTGTGTGAAAAATCCTCAAAGACATCTTATGATAACACAGAATTGTATTCGATCTGTGAAGCATGATGTATATACTTTTAGACAACGTAAGATAGGATTAAGTGGTTATGATGATAAGAGAATACTTATCTCTAACCAAACAGATACTTTGCCCTATGGGTTCAAAGATGTAAGAATGCCGTATGAATGATAAAGAAATGAAAAATAAATAAAAGAAAACATATCTACAATAAACATGGTTTTTTTATTTCATTCAATTTACTTCTACAAATCCTTATACCATAGATTCCTTAAAAAATTCAATATGTTTTGCTCTTGTTGTACATAGAGTAATGAAACAAAGGAATGCTGATATGCCTGATCCTAAAAATGATAGAGCAATCAGGACATCTTGACGCTCTTGATCATGTCTATTCTCAAATTTTCTATGTGCTGCTATCCTCAAATCTCGCAAGAGAGCAGGATATTGTGGATAGTCTAAATCATTAACATCAGCAGCTAGACTACTAATATTCAGTTTCAAGGAATTCACTTGTTCAATTTTAGACTTTAGAATATTTTGACTGCCTCTAATTATGACATCAGATGTTTCAACTTCACATCCTGATTTAATTTGAAGATTCCCCGTTTCTGCTAGTTGAATTTTTGTCTTCCAGTCATCATCATCACATGTTATGGTAGCTCTCTCATCTTCACCTTTCAGTAAATTATATAACCAGCTTCCATCATCAAGTTGCGTCCATTGCAATGCTTTCTCAGAGGTAACCAGAATATTACAATCATGGTATACTCGTCTCCTCCTCCTTCTCTTCATAATCAGAGCAGCTTCACATATTGGTTCATTGGTGAGATCATAAAGTTGATAATCAGCTTTACAGATGTAATATTCATCCAAATGCTGGCATTCACTGATATCCTGGGAATTCATCAATGTATAGTATTCTTGTGATAGTGTAATATAGTCACTGCGTGGCTCAATCCATGCCAATACTTTCTTTCCACCTCTGAGCTCTTGATGAGCCTGCTGAGGATGCATTCTGAACATTTCATATTTTTCAATGCCCAATAGAGAAGTTGCAGCAACTATCATTATCACACCATCAAAATAACCAACATCTACTCGAAATGGTGCTACTGGATTCCCTTTCAAATCCGGGAATCTATATCTATGTTCCTCCATAAACTGGATGATTTTATTTCCTACTTTGCTGTCGAAAGAGAATAATTTACTCGGTATGGATGTCATCTTGAAACCCACAACACCCAGTATTATCTCACAGGATTCTATATAATTGTCTAACTCAGCATCCAAATTTTTCAATGTCTCCTCGAGAACTATTATTGCTTGATCATGATCGAGTTGCGTGATATATGCATTATATGACGTTTTAGTAATATTTCTAAACTTATCGAGCCCTTCATGTATTCTATGACGTTGCATTTGGATTATATTTTCTCCTCGAACATCTAACTCAATCTTTCGTTTGATCATTCTATGATAATTCTGAGCACTTGACATATCAAAGGAGCCGAACAACTCCCGATATCTTATAAGTTCTTTATTTTTCTTGTCGATGAGATTGGTATGAAGAAAATCGAAATATTCTTGAATATCTTGCTCCTTTTTAATTAGTTCTGGGATGATTCTAAAGATATTTGAACATGAATCAGCGCTCGTATAATTGAAACAGGTGGAATTCGCATCGTTCAACGTGCTCTCAAGATCTAATGGTCTTTGCAGCTCAATATCCCTCAGATCCAGATATGTAACCAATCGCCATGTTGATTTAGTAAAATACACAGAACCCTTAGGTTCATAATATATGCCACTGCTGTAGTTGAATTGGGTATTGATAAACTTTCGATCTTGACACCTCACTAGACCAATGGCGATAAGTAATACCAAGCTCTTGAAGCACATGATGATGATGATGATGATGAGTTGAATTCAAAAATCAAACTGTAAACCCTATCAGCATGAACTCATTCATATATAGTAACTTCCCCCACTCCACTACTTTTTTAATACATCCCCCGCTGCGATCCAACTGTTATGCGTGTTATCAAAACCCAACCATTTAACATACATCCTATTTCCAGATCTTTTTAATACTTTCTCAATTAAAAAGACATCATCTATTTTTGTTTTTGAAAGTTCTTCTTCATAAAAACCACCCTTCAATACATTGTCTCTGCTATCTTTTAAAATATAAGTGAATGGATTGAAATTATTTATTTTATGGATGGTAAAGATCTCAGTTGTCCAATTTGGTATATATCCTTTCTCAAAAATATGTTTTTCCTTGCTAATCCTCACTTTATCACCCACATTGAACTTTGGATGTTCAGTAGACACTTTCAGATTGGCATATTTCATTTTCAATTCACGTGCATTTTCAACTGTCACATCTATGGGTTTCATGCGAATAGTCCTATGTCTTGTATTATTATATTTATCTACAAGATCAAATAAAATGTCAATCCATTTGTGGTTGCCTTGAAAACTAAACTGTACCCACATTTTACTTTTCAGTGTACGATTAAAACGTTCACAAATTGATGCCTTCATTGTACTATATGTAGAGTACATGTTTATATTATTTTTCTCCATCAATTTTCGAAAATGTGAATTATAAAATTCTTTACCGCCATCTATATGTAAATTTTTCGGTACACGACCTTGCTGTAGAATAGAATTCATAGCCATTGTTACGTCTTGAGCATTTTTCCTCTTGATGGGTTTAGCCCATGCAAATTTGGAAAAATTATCGATAACAGTCAATATATAGTGATGTCCTCTATTTATTCTAGCATGAGCTGACATATCTACTAAATCAGCTTGCCATGTTTCATCGATATCTCGTATGTTGAAATGACGACGTGGATAATTCTTTCTAGCAGGTTTATGCAATTCTATTGCCAAATTCAACTTTTCATTCCCCATTATGCATCGGTTTCCTGTGTATCTTGACTATCTTCCCTCAAATACTCAAAGTACTTGCGAAGTCCATCGATTTCCTTCATCAGTTGCATTTGAATGATAACGATTTCTAAACGTAGCTCATTGAGTGCATTGAGAGTAACAACATCATCCTGGTCTCTGGGTTTAGCAACGTTACGCAACCGTTTATGGGAAATATCATAATCACCATCGACAGTTAGCTTGAAACCAACTCTTGGCTGTCCTCGTCTCAATTGCCCACCCGCCTCACTCATCAAATGACGTCCAAACACATTGACGCTCATCGTTTGACTGAGCAATATTCTATGGAGCTCTATCAATTAATAAATTATTTTAGCCTCACGAAGTTCTTCAACTATTGATATGATTTCATTTGAATGGTTGTGATTTCCTGCTTTCTGTGATGCAACTAACAAGCGAAGACGATCAACCAATTCATTTGGATCATCCCAATGAACATAATCAACCGTATAATTCTTTCTTGCTTTCATATAATCCATTGGTAGACCTTTCCCGGAGGCATGACGTTTCTTTCGTGAAAAATTCATAATATATTCTTGGTATTTTTTGGATTTCGTATCTCGAATACCCCCAACAGACTTATAATTTTTTCTATGTCCATTCGTTGAAATCATAATGTCTTCATATGCCCTTTTATCATCTGCCGTAATTAATGTTTCATTGGGATTCTTCATAAATAAAAGTTCCATCAATCCTAGGGTGGCTTTGTATTTCACATTCTTCACTGCAATTTCATGTTCTTGGAAGAATATGGGAGAGTCGCCTATCATAAAGTAGCGAGTTAATTGTCGCACACCATATGCTCTATCCCAACTAGGTGTATTGATCTTTATCAAATACTTGTAGAAAATAGAATCTTCATATACCACTAAATCATCCGCAAACGAATCATTACGTAGAGGTGATGAATGTGATAATGGTTTATATGTAACAGTTATCGTTCTCTCATCGTCATACCATGCTTTGGAACTTTCTCTGCGACTCTCATCCATAACAGTTTGATTCATGTCATCATCATCATCATCCAAAAAAGATTTGTTCGCTGATTGAAATGCTTCTGTTGTCGCAAGAGATGGTTCAACATCTTTTGCAGCTCTATTGGATTCTTCAACAGCATTTTCGTTTTGTTGCAGGTTAGTTAATTTCATGAGAGGTGTCACGAC
>OY751418.1:65000-76145 GCA_963565655.1 Aleiodes testaceus | reverse complement strand
CGATTTGAATACGGAATTACGGAAGAAAGCAAAAAATGATTTTGAAAAAAAATTTTACAAGCTCATGAATAATGCTGTATTCGGTAAAACCATGGAAAATGTTCGGAAGCATTTGGATGTTAAATTAAAAACTGAATGGGACGGTCGTTGGGGGGTGCAGAGTCTAATCTCTAAACCTAATTTCCATAGCTGCGTAATCATTGATGAGGATATTGTACTTATTCAAATGAATCGAACTAATGTGAAATTCAATAAGCCGATTTATGTAGGATTCAGTATTTTAGATATATCTAAAACTTATATATATGATTTCCATTATAATTATGCTCAAAAAATGTTTCAAGATAAAGCCAAAGTACTGTATACAGATACAGATAGTTTAATTTATCATTTTAAAGTTGGTGATATTTATCAGTGCATGAAAAATTCATTGAATATGTTCGATACTTCGGATTATCCTGCAAATAATAAGTATAATATTCCCCTTGTAAATAAGAAAGTCATAGGATTGATGAAGGATGAAAATAATGGCGAGATTATGACCGAATTTGTAGGTTTAAGATCAAAAATGTATGCTCTCAGAGTATTAGGGCAAAAAAATCATAAATCTCGAGCGAAAGGAGTGAAGGGATCGGCATTAAAGGAAATTACATTTGATGATTACCTAATGTGTGTGAAAAATCCTCAAAGACATCTTATGATAACACAGAATTGTATTCGATCTGTGAAGCATGATGTATATACTTTTAGACAACGTAAGATAGGATTAAGTGGTTATGATGATAAGAGAATACTCATCTCTAACCAAACAGATACTTTGCCCTATGGGTTCAAAGATGTAAGAATGCAGTATGAATGATAAAGAAATGAAAAATAAATAAAAGAAAACATATCTACAATAAACATGGTTTTTTTATTTTATTCAATTTACTTCTACAAATCCTTATACCATAGATTCCTTAAAAAATACAATATGTTTTGCTCTTTTTGTACATAGAGTAATGAAACAAAGGAATGCTGATATGCCTGATCCTAAAAATGATAGAGCAATCAGGACATCTTGACGCTCTTGATCATGTCTATTCTCAAATTTTCTATGTGCTGCTATCCTCAAATCTCGCAAGAGAGCAGGATATTGTGGATAGTCTAAATCATTAACATCAGCAGCTAGACTACTAATATTCAGTTTCAAGGAATTCACTTGTTCAATTTTAGACTTTAGAATATTTTGACTGCCTCTAATTATCACATCAGATGTTTCAACTTCACATCCTGATTTAATTTGAAGATTTCCCGTTTCTGCTAGTTGAATTTTTGTCTTCCAGTCATCATCATCACATGTTATGGTAGCTCTCTCATCTTCACCTTTCAGTAAATTATATAACCAGCTTCCATCATCAAGTTGCGTCCATTGCAATGCTTTCTCAGAGGTAACCAGAATATTACAATCATGATATACTCGTCTCCTCCTCCTTCTCTTCATAATCAGAGCAGCTTCACATATTGGTTCATTGGTGAGATCATAAAGTTGATAATCAGCTTTACAGATGTAATATTCATCCAAATGCTGGCATTCACTGATATCCTGGGAATTCATCAATGTATAGTATTCTTGTGATAGTGTAATATAGTCACTGCGTGGCTCAATCCATGCCAATACTTTCTTTCCACCTCTGAGCTCTTGATAAGCCTGCTGAGGATGCATTCTGAACATTTCATATTTTTCAATGCCCAATAGAGAAGTTGCAGCAACTATCATTATCACACCATCAAAATAACCAACATCTACTCGAAATGAGGCTACTGGATTTCCTTTCAAATCCGGGAATCTATATCTATGTTTCTCCATAAACTGGATGATTTTATTTCCTACTTTGCTGTCGAAAGAGAATAATTTACTCTGTATGGATGTCATCTTGAAACCCACAGCACCCAGTATTATCTCACAGGATTCTATATAATTGTCTAACTCAGCATCCAAATTTTTCAATGTCTCCTCGAGAACTATTATTGCTTGTTCATGATCGAGTTGTGTGATATATGCATTATATGACGTTTTAGTAATATTTCTAAACTTATCGAGCCCCTCATGTATTCTATGACGTTGCATTTGGATTATATTTTCTCCTCGAACATCTAACTCAATCTTTCGTTTGATCATTCTATGATAATTCTGAGCACTTGACATATCAAAGGAGCCGAACAACTCCCGATATCTTATAAGTTCTTCATTTTTCTTGTCGATGAGATTGGTATGGAGAAAATCGAAATATTCTTGAATATCTTGCTCCTTTTTAATTAGTTCTGGGATGATTCTAGAGATATTTGAACATGAATCAGCGCTCGTATAATTGAAACAGGTGGAATTCGCATCGTTCAACGGGCTCTCAAGATCTAATGGTCTTTGCAGCTCAATATCCCTCAGATCCAGATATGTAACCAATCGCCATGTTGATTTAGTAAAATACACAGAACCCTTAGGTTCATCATATATGCCACTGCTGTAGTTGAATTGGGTATTGATAAACTTTCGATCTTGACACCTCACTAGACCAATGGCGATAAGTAATACCAAGCTCTTGAAGCACATGATGATGATGATGATGATGATGAGTTGAATTCAAAAATCAAACTGTAAACCCTATCAGCATGAACTCATTCATATATAGTAACTCCCCCCACTCCACTACTTTTTTAATACATCCCCCGCCGCGATCCAACTGTTATGCGTGTTATCAAAACCCAACCATTTAACGTACATCCTATTTCCAGATCTTTTTAATACTTTCTCAATTAAAAAGACATCATCTATTTTCGTTTTCAAAAGTTCTTCTTCATAAAAACCACCCTTCAATACATTGTCTCTGCTATCTTTTAAAATATAAGTGAATGGATTGAAATTATTTATTTTATGGATGGTAAAGATCTCAGTTGTCCAATTTGGTATATATCCTTTCTCAAAAATATGTTTTTCCTTGCTAATCCTCACTTTATCACCCACATTGAACTTTGGATGTTCAGTAGACACTTTCAGATTGGCATATTTCATTTTCAATTCACGTGCATTTTCAACTGTCGCATCTATGGGTTTCATGCGAATAGTCCTATGTCTTGTATTATTATATTTATCTACAAGATCAAATAAAATGTCAATCCATTTGTGGTTGCCTTGAAAACTAAACTGTACCCACATTTTACTTTTCAGTGTACGATTAAAACGTTCACAAATTGATGCCTTCATTGTACTATATGTAGAGTACATGTTTATATTATTTTTCTCCATCAATTTTCGAAAATGTGAATTATAAAATTCTTTACCGCCATCAACATGTAAATTTTTCGGTACACGACCTTGCTGTAGAATAGAATTCATAGCCATTGTTACGTCTTGAGCATTTTTCCTCTTGATGGGTTTAGCCCATGCAAATTTGGAAAAATTATCGATAACAGTCAATATATAGTGGTGTCCTCTATTTATTCTAGCATGAGCTGACATATCTACTAAATCAGCTTGCCATGTTTCATCGATATCTCGTATGTTGAAATGACGACGTGGATAATTCTTTCTAGCAGGTTTATGCAATTCTATTGCCAAATTCAACTTTTCATTCCCCATTATGCATCGGTTTCCTGTGTATCTTGACTATCTTCCCTCAAATACTCAAAGTACTTGCGAAGTCCATCGATTTCCTTCATCAGTTGCATTTGAATGATACCGATTTCTAAACGTAGCTCATTGAGTGCATTGAGAGTAACAACATCATCCTGGTCTATGGGTTTAGCAACGTTACGCAACCGTTTATGGGAAATATCATAATCACCATCGACAGTTAGCTTGAAACCAACTCCTGGTTGTCCTCGTCTCAATTGCCCACCCGCCTCACTCATCAAATGACGTCCAAACACATTGACGCTCATCGTTTGACTGAGCAATATTCTATGGAGCTCTATCAATTAATAAATTATTTTAGCCTCACGAAGCTCTTCAACTATTGATATGATTTCATTTGAATGGTTGTGATTTCCTGCTTTCTGTGATGCAACTAACAAGCGAAGACGATCAACCAATTCATTTGGATCATCCCAATGAACATAATCAACCGTATAATTCTTTCTTGCTTTCATATAATCCATTGGTAGACCTTTCCCGGAGGCATGACGTTTCTTTCGTGAAAAATTCATAATATATTCTTGGTATTTTTTGGATTTCGTATCTCGAATACCCCCAACAGACTTATAATTTTTTCTATGTCCATTCGTTGAAATCATAATGTCTTCATATGCCCTTTTATCATCTGCCGTAATTAATGTTTCATTGGGATTCTTCATAAATAAAAGTTCCATCAATCCTAGGGTGGCTTTGTATTTCACATTCTTCACTGCAATTTCATGTTCTTGGAAGAATATGGGAGAGTCGCCTATCATAAAGTAGCGAGTTAATTGTCGCACACCATATGCTCTATCCCAACTAGGTGTATTGATCTTTATCAAATACTTGTAGAAAATAGAATCTTCATATACCACTAAATCATCCGCAAACGAATCATTACGTAGAGGTGATGAATGTGATAATGGTTTATGTGTAACATTTATCGTTCTCTCATCGTCATACCATGCTTTGGAACTTTCTCTGCGACTCTCATCCATAACAGTTTGATTCATGTCATCATCATCATCATCCAAAAAAGATTTGTTCGCTGATTGAAATGCTTCTGTTGTCGCAAGAGATGGTTCAACATCTTTTGCAGCTCTATTGGATTCTTCAACAGCATTTTCGTTTTGTTGCAGGTTAGTTAATTTCATGAGAGGTGTCACGACAGGTTTAAAAACTTCATTTAATGTTTGCTCCACTGAATATTCATTTTCCTTCAATAATTTATGTTTTTGTTGAATGGCCTTACGCGCTGTAGAAATCTGTTTCAACACTTCTTTTTGTTTACACAAATCTTCTGATGTGAGTGGCATGTTTAATTCTCCACAGCCTGTGGATGACTGCTGAGGATATTATTTCGTTACTTGTATAAAACAGTCAAAATTTTTTCTATATCTCCCCCCATTAATATCACTATCCTTATCAATGACGAGAAAACTATAATTATCCTGCCAGCATAATGAACATAATTCTTTGAATTTTTCAAATGTCATATCTGTATTTATATGATCATTATAAATATGTTTCAAATTCAAATCATCTTGCTTGAATAACACCAGAAAGTTCATATTATCACGCACCAAATGTTTCGGAATACGAGCATATGATTGAGTAAGATAAAAACAGTCGACACTCTTGTGTCGACCCATACAGAAATAAGCTTTGATATTATTCTGTTTTTCACATGCAACATCATCAAATATAAATAGAGAATTTTCTCTAGCATCATCAACACTGACAACTTCATCATTGTCAGAGAATGGGAAATAATGAATACCACCAAGGGGTTTCAGCAGATTATCCAATAGTTGATATTTCGGTTGATTTAAAGATTTTGAATAAACATATATGTTGGGAAATCTTAAGCCATTCGGATGGGTTATGAGACTCAAAAGTGCATTAGTTTTACCACAATTTGAGGGGCCGCAAATGACTGCGCGTATAGTATTCGGTAATAAAGCGCCGTGACGTTTAACTTTCTTAGCAGCTGTCATTGTTAATGAATCAAAATTCATAATAGGCAGTTTTGACGAATGTGATGTCGACTCCATCCTGATGGAGACTGACTAGTTGACTATATAAACATCCTCTTTATAGAATCATCGATCAGTTCATCGTGGGATATGCAGTTCAATACAACTAAGGTGGCAGGCAAGAGTCTCTTGAATAAAATCATCAACACTCTACCATTCGAACTTCATCTTCCTGGTTATCAGTACTGTGGACCTGGTACAAAACTATCTAAACGCTTGGCACGTGGAGATCCTGGGATTAATCCTCTCGATTCAGCTTGTAAGGAGCACGATATAGCTTATTCGAAAAATCGTGAGGATATAAGTGCTCGTCACGAAGCTGATAGAGTACTTGAAGGAAGAGCGTGGCGACGTGTTGTGTCACCTGACGCTTCTCCGACAGAAAAAGCAGCAGCTTTATTTGTTACAAACGCCATGAAAGCGAAAACTAAATTTGGAATGGGGGTAAAAATGCAGAAGAAGAAGAGACGAGCTGCGAAGAAAAAGAAAAAAATCATCTCATTGAAGAAAGTCATTCAAGCTGCGAAAGATGGTATGAAATTAGATAGCGGTTCAGATGTTGCTATTAAGACTGCTCTCAATGCTGCTAAGCGAGCAGTAAAGTCAGTGAGACGAGTATCTGGAGTGGAACCTTCTCGTGTAATTCCTGTTCGAACCAAAATTGGTGGATTCTTACCATTCTTGGTGCCGGTTTTTGCTGGTTTGAGTGCTGCTGGGGCATTGGCTGGTGGTGCTGCAGGAATTGCTAGAGCTGTCGGTGACGCGAAAAATGCTAAAGAACAATTGACTGAAGCTATGCGTCATAACAAAACTATGGAGAGCATTGCTATTGGTAAAGGGTTATATGTAAAACCATACAAGAAAGGTATGGGATTATATGTGAGACCGTCAAAAAACGTAAACTGATGCTACCACATAGAGCATTGACTGATGATGATATCAGAAAGTATGCGAAAGAATTAAGAATACCATTTTTCAGAGGTGTATTCATGCGTAATAATTTACCCAAATCAGGTTGTAAGCAGAAAGAATCAGCTGTAGTGAATTTGGATGATAAAGATGGTCCGGGTACTCATTGGGTTGCTTATAGGAAAGATAATTCAGAAGTTGTGTATTTTGACAGTTTTGGCAATCTACAACCACCTCGAGATTTAATGAATTATTTCGGTAATGTTGGTAGCATCAAATATAATTATAAACGTTTCCAAAGATGGAACACATATAACTGCGGTCACTTATGTTTGAAGTTTCTCAGTGGTGAAATATATAAAAAGATATGAAATTAAAATGTGTTTCTCATTCCCATTCCAACCACGATGGCAGACTCATTTACATTAACAATATCGGGTGCTTCATCTGTGTTTGATGTGCAGTATTTTCCACCAATCGAATTATCACGAAATGAAAATTATGTTCTGGGCTTAGTAGAATTTCTAACATTTAATTCAATACCCAATATTCATGCTGGAAAAGACAAATTTTATTTTGGTAATGAGGTTATCAGAATTCCCACTGGGAGTTATGAAATTGAAGATATCAACACATATCTTCAAAACAAGTTGAAAGAAAAAGATATATCAATTGAACTTGTGGGAAATGCTAACACACTATGCTGTGAACTAAAGTGCAGTGTGGATGTGGACTTTCGACCAACAGATTCTATTGGTCAATTATTAGGATTTACTCCACAGGTTTTGGGGGCTTATATACACCATGAATCTGAACTCCCCGTTGCCATTCTCGAAGTGAATGTCATACGAGTTGAGTGTAATATTACTACGGGTGCATTTCATAACGGTAAAAGAGTCCACACGATTCATGAGTTTTTCCCAGTAGTCCCACCAGGATACAAAATTGTTGAAGTGCCATCAAATGTAATATATTTACCAGTAGGAGTCGACTCGATTGATCATTTACAACTTCGAATTGTTGATCAAAACAGTAATTTGATTGATTTCCGCGGTGAAACAATCACAGTACGATTACATGTTAAATCGCTTTAAGAAATGGGGATTGTCTTCAAAAACAACAACAACAGCAGTAGCAGTGGAAAAGTGGGGCGGTCCTATAATACATATGAACCATACCCTAGAACCATCAGTAAGCGTTTACCTCTGAACAAGTTAACACCTCAGAACGTGAACTTCCTCAAGAGTTTGGGTTTCACCATCAGATAATCAATTTAAACATGGCTGATTTGTTGAATATCCAAAAAGCAGTAGAATTTGATGAGTCCATTGCTCATTATGAGCTGCATGCTCATCATCCCTACATCTCAACCGTGGACAACACCGATGATATACGCATATCAGTACAAAATCAAGATTTATGTGTTCTTCCAAATAAGAGTTACTTGCATATAACGGGAAAATTATCACTAACTGCAAATGATGCTGCTGCTGAGAGAACATATCTAGTTAATAATGCCATTTGTCACTTATTCGAGGAAATCCGTTATAAAATGAATAGAGTTGAAATAGATAGAATCAAAAATGTTGGTATCACAACATTAATGAAGAATTATATATCACTGAATCCCAATGAAGCGCAGCTTATGGAGAATGCTGGATGGATTGATGTGCCAGAAATACATCGTATAACAAGTATAGGGGGGAAATTTGATATTTCGATACCTTTGAGAATTTTGTTGGGGTTTTTTGAGGATTATCAGAAAATAGTTGTGAACGTCAAACATGAATTGATATTGAGAAGATGTAGAAGTGTGACAAATTCTATACTACAAACAGGAGAAGCTGAGGATGTAAAAATTACCCTGAGTAAAGTTGAGTGGTTAATGCCGTATGTGACATTATCAGATAGTCATAAAGTTAACTTTTTCAATTTGATTCGGAAAGATCCTGCTATACAAATGAGTTTTAGATCATGGGAACTTTATGAATTTCCAATGCTACCTGAAACAACAAAACATTTATGGCCAGTGAAAACATCGAATCAACTTGAAAAACCTCGATATGTTATTATCGGTCTCCAAACAGATAAGAAAAATCAACCGACAAAGAATTGTAGTCATTTTGATCAATGCAATATCAGTAATGTGAAATTGTTGTTGAATTCTCAATGTTATCCTTACATAGATTTGGATTTGGATATTACCAATAATAGGTATTCATTATTATATGATATGTATGCTAATTTTCAAGCATCATATTACGGTTCTGATCCAAGTCCATTGCTATCGAGAAAACTCTTTAGAACATATGCACCATTGATTGTAATTGATTGTTCAAAACAGAATGAGGCATTAAAATTCGGTTCAGTTGATGTTAGTATAGAAATTAGTGCTCATGCGAATTTCCCTGCAAATACATCAGCATACTGTTTAATTTTGCATGATCGTATTGTTGAGTATCATCCATTGAATGGTATGGTTAAGAAAATTTCACAGTAGAGTGGGAGAAAGATAATTCATTGGTATATAAAGGCGATGTAATTTCTAAATAATTATCAGTCACTATGGATGCTGTGTGGGATGTACAGGGCTTCCGGGGGTTTTCCCGCGAATTTATTGTAAAGGAAATTTCGATATGTCTCTTGGATGAGAAGAAAAGTCTGTCAACGCATTTCTTTGAGCCTCCCAGTGACTTTGATTGTGGATCAAAGAAACATAATTCTACGAATGCCTGGCTTACATGTAATTATCATGGGATTCCATGGACTTATAGTTCTATATCATATGATAAACTGGATTCATTTGTGAGTGAAAAGTTTAAGGGTGTGAATAGGATATATGTGAAGGGTCGTGAGAAGAAGAAATGGATTGAAGAGTTCATTCGCATCGGGCCACGTCCAGTCATAATTGACGTTGATGAATTGTTTGGAACTTGTCCATCTCTTAGAACAGTGATTGGACAGAAAAATACAAATTGCGCTTTTCATTCAAATATACCTCAAATGATGTGTGCGGCGAGAAATGTTGCATTTATAGAGCAATATTTGGAAAATCGCTTGGAGCCGTCAATCGAGCGATCACTCTACATCTACAATGATCTACAAAATTTAAATCTGATGGATAGAGAGGATATTGCCTGCTTGCCTATCATGTTCATAGTAAGCTTTGCTTCTTATGATGTGGATAGTGCATGGGAGAAGTTGACCGATGAAATGAAGAGGAATAAGAATATTATTAAATCTAAACGTTGTACCAAACATCGCAAATGTGAAAACTATACTGGAGATATTTGTCATGATGTTAACCCTATGATTAAGCATTGTGACATGTGTAGGCTTGAATAGAAGAGACTAAAGATGTTTATGTAGAAGATAAAAAAAATTTATTGTACAAGTTTTTTTTTTTATAAAAATTAATAATACATGAACAAAAATGGTTGTTTTCTTTTTGTTTCCCTTTATCCAGAGATATATATATATATATATATATGTAATGATGCTAATGATGGAAAAATATTATGTTTATGAAAAAATTATTAAACACATATTATGAAGAATTATTTCAATGTAGCTGCTGCTGCTGTTGTGTTTACTGGATGTGAGGTTTCGGCTGATAGGTTCAAAAACTCATCCAGCGGATCATCGTATGCAACCATTGGACTGCCGCTGATGTAGTCCAATTTTATAAAGTTGAAAGGACCTGCACCCAAGCATTGTAGTTGTAGATTCTTCAATTTCGCCTCTTTTTGCAAGCGAAGGAACTCGTGGGGGTTCAGTTTGAAAAACTCAGTTAGTTTTTTCGGTAGAAACATTGTATGAGTGTTATTGATGTTGACCATTTCTCTGGTGCCAAAGCGTGTCTTGGCTTTATATAAGTCGATGACGATATAATGTTCGTTGTGGATCAGATCAGCTAACTTCACGAGTGGCAGCAGTGATTTAGGTTGGCAAATTGAGTTGATTTCTTGGAGATCCATCGTATCAGAGAACTATTCTATCAACTTGAACACAAATTCGATATAATTCAATTAAATTTTTCACTTCTTGTATATCCTCCAAAAGTACTTCGATACGTTTCTTCAAATGTTCTCGTTTGAGTTGTTTCTTCATACTCTGGAGGAAACTGTGAGCTCCCAAAAAATTTTCCTTGATTATATAGTAAATCCCCCTCCCACTATTATGATCCTACTCTCACGTGGGAGATGGTATAAAAAACGATTCACACCATTAAAAAAATCACTCCCTTGGATAATCTCCCCCAAAGCAGGTTCAACGGTTTTCTCAATAAAGGGCGCTACGCGATTGGGTGAGAAAATGGAGTTCCAAGAAGGAAAAAAGAAAAAAGTTCACTTCAATCCTGATGTCAAAGTTCACCATATGGTTGTGTGGTCTTATGCATACAGAGAAGCACGAAAGAGTTCATTTATCGCATGTGATCGTCAACGATTCGAGCAACGTATAAATTTATTACAGACGCTTCTAGATTGTATCTTGCATCCGAAACATCGTAAAAAAGTGCAGCGCACTCGTTTCAATAGTTGATGTAAAAAA
>OY751418.1:0-60000 GCA_963565655.1 Aleiodes testaceus | reverse complement strand
TGTCTCAAACAGTGGCCTCCAAAAAGCTTCTTGCTCAGTCAAGCTTGGGTGTTGCACTCCATCAGCATTGCCTTCGAGTATTTTAGTCGCTGCTTTCGACATGTTCTTCTTCCAGAGCTCTTGAGTTTCTCTATACTCATTCTGTCTTCTTTTCCTCCTCGACAATTGGGGTTCTTTTGCCTTTGAGATCCTTTTCTTCTCATTTCGACTGTTCCGTGACTCCCTTCATTAGCATAGATTCATGATCTATTTCATGAGAATCGTTTGAGATTAATTAAATTATTTTGACAAAAAACGTGTTTTTCAATAATGATAATTGTTTCAGGTACGATTATGCTGATGGATACATAAGTTAGGGCAGCAGGCTTGGGAAATACGAGAGAAATCGTTGATTAAACACAACACGAAGATTCAAATGATAAAAAAAATGAGTCCTTTGTTGTAAAACACAAAAAATAATATACAGATTATTTTTTTCTTTGCGGGAATATATATAATTTTGAACAGATAAAAAAAAAAAGAAGAAATTGTAGAAAATCGATAAATGAATGGTGCAAGAATCATTTTTTTTTCAGTTGAAGAAAATTTTGAAAAATTAGAAAACGTAAATGAATAACTTGCCAGCCATCTTTTATACGTTTTATCACGAAATGAAGAAAAAAAAGTTTAAGAAGTAAAATAAATAAACAATAATTAATGAAGAAGAAAAAACAGGAGTTGAGGATAGAATGAAAGTAGTTGATATTTTGCCAACAAGTAGATAAAATGATGACATTAATGAGGAGATGAAGGAAAAATAATGAAGATTAATAGAAAATCATTTGAATTTGACAGTGGACAACTTTTTTAAATGAAAATGTCATCGTTTTTATTTTTTTCTCTTTTTTTATTATTATTATAATACTGGATGGGTTTTGTCGATGCTTGCTAGAGCATATTTTGAGATGTAATTCACCAGCTGCGTGGTGTGCTACTGGCAATTTATTCTATATTAAACAATGATAGAATTATCAGATGATTAATTTTACCATTTACATAGATAGAAAATGTAATAGCTATAAAAAAAAAATGTGAAAATAAAGAAATTAAGTAAAAAAAAATACATTTCAACCGTTGACCTTTTTATATCGCGATTCTAACCAGGATTATGCTAAATCTAATAAAAACATCAAATACGTAACTCAATTTTGATTGATTTAAAAGAAAATGTTTTTTGTGTCGTGAAAAATATTTTATTTCATTAATATCATATAAGATTATGAATATAAAAATTAATATCATTATTTATTTATTTATTTATATTTTTGATTAGACGGTGATTTATTTATTTTTTTATTTAAGCCCGTCTTCGGTTTGAATAGGTTCTCTGGGCACTTAGTGCTGCCATCTCGTGGTATGGTTTTACTTTTCAGTTATCAATGCACTGGACCTAGAGTTTTGCGACCCAGTGTTTGGGCGAGTTTTCAATTCCGCGAATTCCCTAGTTTAAAGGGAAAAAACCCGATTACTTGTTTACAAACCGGAAGTTCGGTTGTCGGCCATATTTGTGTAGTTGAAGGAGATGCAAAAGCATTCCTCTTTCATTATTTCGCCAACGACAAGTGGAGGAGGATTTGTTCGCCGCAATTATGAACCACGTGAGTATTCTTCTGAATAAATTAATCAGTGGAGAATGAGAAAATTCATTATTTCAGCATCGTCCTCTTTTCTCCGGTATTTTTTAGGGAAAATTGATGAAAATTGACCCATTTTCATAGAGTTTTTCCTTGAACAAAATACCGGTGAATTCGAGGTTATTTTTGACACATGGTTTTTATCGCGTTAGGTTATTGAGAATACCAAACTGAGCACGATAGAGTAATTTTCTCATGATTCTTTCGAAATTGACATGCTTTACAAAAGAAATCAAGAGAAAATTGCTCTATCTCACTTGGTTTCTGAAATATTTTCAAAATACTATTGAGATAATGTGATTAATTCATTTTTTCAGGACATACCACTACCTGCTCTGCCACAAGGGCAACAGGATTTTTTGCTGCGCATACTGGCAGCACCACCACCACCACCACTGCTAGCACCAGCCGAGCCAGCACCAGCATTGCCAGCACCAGCCGAGCCAGAACTAGCAGTGCCAGCACCAGCACTGCCAGCACCAGCAGTACCAGCACCAGCAGTGCCAGCATCAGCAGTGCCAGCACCAGCAGTATCAGTAGCAGCAGTACCAGCAGCAGCACTGCCAGCACAAGCACCGCCACAGCTCCATCCGCAGCATGCTCCGCCACTGCAAAATGCAGTTGATGGCGAACGGCAGCGTCAGATCGCCGCTGCACGAGCCCATCTGGAGGCGTTGCAGAGAGGCGATGAAGCTGTGGTGGCTCCTGCTCCCCGACACCGAGGTGGCCGCAATTTAGAGAAGAGGAATGCAGCGTAAGCTCTCACTTTCTTCACTTCTCTCCCTTTTCGATTTATTGGCGAACTTTGATTAATATCTCGAAAACTAAGTGAGATAGCGTAATTTAGCCTGAATCCTTTTTTGCAGCTTGGAATTCTCTACAAAAAAAGATTTGGGTAAAATCACTCCGTCTCGCTCGGTTTTCGTGATATTTCAATGAGAATGCTCGCAAAGATAAATCTATTCGTTCTGTTTTACCTCCTCAGTATAGAATTATATTTTTTTCAGATTCTGGCGCAGTAAATATCTGCAGGTGATGGGCCGAGGAGGAGGAAGAGGAGGTGAACAAGGTCGTGGAGGAAGAGGTGCAGGAGGACGTGGAGGGGGGGGGGGGGAAGAGGAAATGCAGGAGGGCGCGGAGGAGGAGGAAGAGGAAACGCAGGAGGGCGTGGAGGAGTAGGAAGAGGCACAGGTGGACGAGGAAACGGACGAGGGAGTGGGGCTTCGGGAAGGGGTGGTATTCGGGGGGTATACATATATTTTCTATAATTATAAATAGAAGTCTTTAAAAAATACTAAAATAAAAAAAAAGTTGTTTTATACTCAAATAAAGAAGTTCTATTCCTCAATACCCTTTCCAAGAAGGAAGAAAAAAAAACAATGCATTCGGAGAATTTTTTTATATAATTTGCCTAGCTCAACTCTATCTAGTGATATTCATTAAGGTGAATCCGCATTTTGCCATTCTAACGACTGAACTTCTGATAGCTTTCAATTCCATCCAATTTGCCTGGTTCTCCTTTATCTAGTGACATTGATTAAGGCGGACCTTTATAGTGCTGAACTCTAGTGACTGGAGTTCTAGTAACTTTTCATTTTTTATATAAGTTGCCTAGCTCTACTCCATCTAGGGACATTCATTAAGGTGAATTCGCATACTGCCAAATTCTAACGACTGAACTTCTGATAGTTTTTCATACCATTCAATTAATTTATAATCAATTTTTGAAAATTCCCCCTATGTAATCCGCCAGAATCAAGGGGACAATCATTTTTCAGCATTTTTCTTCATGCAATCGAATAGGAATTGTTTGAAGTTCTCGGAAATAGTGATAGCAATGTTTGTAGTTAATTAAAATTTTTGTAATTAAATTTCGATGAATTAAAAGGATAAAAATAGAAATACTTCGAATTAAATCAATTGAACTATCAATTATTCGAATTTGTGATTTTTCAGAATCATTGTATTATTCGATTTTACAACATTCAATAAATTGAAGAAGAAAAGTAGAAAAACTTCAAATTCAATCTGTTTGATTATCGATTATTCCAATTTATAATTTTATTAAAATATTGCATTACTCGATTTTATCAAATTCGATGAATTAAAGGGATAAAAATAGAAAAACTTCGAATCAAATCAATTTAACTATCAATTATTCGAATTTGTGATTTTTTCGAATTATTGTATTATTCGATTTTACAAGAGTCAATAAATTAAAGAATAAAATTAGAAGAACTTCAAATTAAATCAGTTTGATTATCGATTATTCAAATTTATAACATTATTAAAATATTTCGTTACTCGATGTTATAAAATTCGATGAATTTGAAGGATAAAAATGGAAAAACTTCGAATTGAATCAATTCAACTATCAATTATTCGAATTTGTGATTTTTCTAAATTATTGCAGTATTCGATTTTACAAAATTCAATAAATTGAAGACGAAAAGTAGAAAAACTTCAAATTAAATCAGTTTGATTATCGATTATTCAAATTTATGATTTTATTAAAATATTGCGTTACTTGATTTTATAAAATTTGATGAATTAAAAGGATAAAAATAGAAAAACTTCGGATCAAATCAATTCAACTATCAATTATTCGAGTTTGTGATTTTTCCGAATTATTGTATTATTCAATTTTATAGAATTCGATAAATCAAAGAATGAAAATAAGGAAGCTTTGAATTAATTTCAATATATTACCGTTCGGCTTAATTCGTTCTAATTAATTTGCCTGGCTCTCCTTTATCTAGTGACATTAATTAAGGCGGACCCTCATAGTGCTGAACTCTAGCGACTCGAGTTCTAGTAACTTCTCATTTGACTGATCCATTGATTAATAGAGAACACAATCATTCGTGAATTGTGCGTGGTTTTGTTTTAGGCATTCCGCATAATTCGCGATTTAATAGTGTTTCAGTTGTGTATTTATTGTGTAGTTTTTCTTAGATTTCTTCGTTTTTCGATTTTCAATACTTTTTTTCTTTTATTTTCAACTCTATCTTGTGTCTTTCTTGTCTTCTGTCTTCCTAACCTCTAAAATTCATCTTTCTCCCACTTTCATTACTATTTATCTCTTGAATTCCTTCCTCTTCACTAAATTTTACAAATTCTTCTTCCTTCATCTTTTCTTTCTCCTCTATTCTTCGTCTCCTTTTTCAAATTTATTTCTTTCCTGAAATCCTTTCTCTTTCATTCTATTCGTTTTTTTTTCGTTTTTCTGCTTCTGCAGTTTGAGCAGTCTTTTCCTGCATTCATTGCAGTATCTGCATTTATTGTGCCTATTCTGCATCGCTAGCAGTTTCTCTTTATTTTGTGCAGTTCCTCTGCATCTTGTGCAGTTCTTCTGGATCTATTGCAGTTTATCTGCATTAATTGCAGTCTTTCTGCATTCATAGTATTTTATCTGCATCCACTATACTTTTTCTGCATCCATAGCAGTTTCTCTACGTATATTACGGCTACTCTGCATTCGTAGCATTTTCTTTGTATTTATTGCAGGTCCACCGAATTCATTGCAGTTTTTCGACATCCGTTGTACTTTATCTGCATCCACTTTACTGTTTCTGCATCCATAGCAGTTTCTCTGCATATATTACAGCTTCTCTGTGTGTATTCTAGCTTCTCTGCATTTATTGCAGTTTGTCTACACTCACTGTACTTTGTCTGCATTTATTGCAGTTTTTCTGCATCTATTGCAGTTTTTCTATATCGTACTTTCCCTGCATCAATAATAGTTCTCTCTTCGTTCATACGAGTTTCCCTGCACCCATTGCAGTTTCCTTGCCACCACTGTTTTAAAATCCATTAGAGCTCATCAAAGAGTAGCCATAGAATTAATAAGTGAATCTCGTGATCTTTCTACTCGTCCATATGAATCCTTTAAATGCTACTGATTATAAATGGATTCTATCACCAATGAATTTATTGAAGGATGAGCATATTGATTTTTTTTCTTTTCTCATGGAGCAACAGTATGGTTTCCGTTTCCAAGAGAGCTGGAAAATACAAATGCCAGAGTTGATTGAGCCTCTTGATCCCTCCAAAACTCATATTCAGTTATTACATTCGCGAGATGGCGATTACTCTGAGCACAATCGAGATGATCCTTCTGATCATTGGGTGTGTTGTTTGTATGACGGTCTGAAAATCTATATTTTCGATTCCATGTGGAGAGTGGGACAAAAACCTCATCCGAAATGGCTTATTTTCCTAAAACAACTTTATCCTACTTATCCTTTTGATTTTAGCCCACTGCAATTCGTGAAAGTCCAAAGACAAACGAATTCAAGAGATTGTGGACTCTCCGCGATGGCTTTTGCAACGTCTCTTGCTGAAAATATTTGGCCCAGTCATCAGGTAGTCGAGTACGATACTTCGAGGCTGCGTTCACATGCAGTTGAGATGTTTTTGACTCAAAAAATTATGCTTTTTCCTCAGGTTCCTAATGTCAGAGCTTTTGAAAAGTATGATGCAAAATGGGATCAAACTAGGAATGATCCTGTGGATTCAACCAAATCGTCCACTAAACGAAAATGTCAAAAGTCTGAAGTCAGGTCTAAGCAAAAATCCTCAGATTCTGAAACTAGGCCTGCGCAGAAGAATGGAGAGCCTGAATTCAGAGCTGAGCGTGAACCCCATAAGCCTGGAGTCAGGACTGAGCCCAAATTTCAGAAACCTGAAATGAGCCCTAAGCTAAATTCGAAAAAAACTGACTTCATGATAAAGTACATGAATCGGATCAGAACGATTTTTATACTGTGGATTCCGATGCCGACAATTTTTTCGATGCTCCGAGTCAGGTCAATCGTCAAAATCTCCTTCTAAATCAAGTACGTCAAGGATCTAGACTCAATGACGATCACATGCTTCGATTTCGGGTCATGTTAGAGAAAGTTTCAGATTTCAAACCAAGAGACACTCTCTATTTGGATAGACCACAACGCATAGAACCTGTATTATCGCATCAAAAGCACATCCAGATCTTGTATTCGTCTAATGAGCACTGAATTTGCAGCTATTACGATTGTAAAAAAATATATATCTATGATTCATTAAACTTAAGAATTCTTCATCAAGACCATCGTGTATATTTGCGTTCTTTATTCCCTCATTATAATGTGAATAATCAAAATGTAACATTTTGTAAAGTTCAGCAGCAACTGAACACGAATGATTGTGGTGTTTATGCCATTGCGTTCGCAACATCTTTACTTTTTAGGCAAAGTCCGGAATTTATTGAATATAATCATGATTTGATGCGCGATCATTTATGTATAATGTATGAAACGGGTCAGATAACTCATTTTCCGATTGTCATCAATCGCAATCTTAATCCTGATTTACTACCATTAAATGTCATACGTGTTGTTCAAAAACTAAGTCGTACGTCGATAAACGGCCGTATCGACGGAGGAACAAGTGACGAATCATGCGTCAATTAACTTGACATGATGTCACTACGGGTCAGTGCCTGCACTGACCGCGAGCAGCCCAATTTGAGACGCCAAGCGTCTCAATATCCTTTGATCCTTCGATTTAACGAGTCCATCGATTGAGAGATATCTAAACCAGCGCGTAAATTGTACGCTACGCAAATCATCGCTATAAAATCCCTCCTGGGATTTTCAGGCATTATCTAGGGATCCATCAGATCCATTTGTGAGTGATTATCGCCTTACAACCGATAATTACGAAAGACGTATAGAAAATTATCAGTGTAAATCAACGAGTGATTCTAGTCGAAATATAGATATATATTTATATACTCGCGTGTGATCATTAATTCACCTATCGTACTCTATCCTAAAATCCTATCGAAATCAGCCTTGAACCAGCTACTGAAGAAATTCATCGATTGCAGCAAATACAGTCCACTAAAGAGATCATCAACGCCAAGCAGCACGCCTCGTCATAAGTTTCTTGACGAGACGTCCACAGGAATTAGGGGATTTTCTGTATAATCGGTACAGGAGCATCGCAATCCACCAAATTTCTGTACATGGTCCTTCGAGCCGGATTATAATCTACGATAAATTATCCGACGCAGTGAAAATCAAGTGTTTTAGTGAAAAAACGGACAAAAACGAGACAGTTAGCGTGGTTTATACCCTCCCTTTTCTCGATAGCGTCGAGAAATTGGCAGTGAAATAAAACTGTGAAAACTATCGTGTACATTTCGGGTTTTATTCGGGATTGTTTACGACATAAAACTCTGCCGAATTCGAGGACTCAGCGTGCGTTTGTTTACATCGGCAGTATACAAACTCTTCAAACGAGAACAACAAGCGTCGGGAGTCTTCGACTCGACGGAAGTAGCCGAGAAGCCGCATCGCCAAGCATCCCCTCCAACGACCGCAGCATCGAAGTATCGAGCCATCGACAGCAGCAGAGTGGGACGATAGGCCCCGCCCCTTCATCGATTTTCGACGCAGCTGTTCCAGCACGACGTACGAGACTCACGCGCGCGGCAAACTTGAATCTATTCAAATTGCTACGCTCCTTGAAAATCAACAGAAACTCCAGATAAGTTAATTTCCAATTAATTACAATGTCTGGAATCGATCAAAAGCCCCTTGAACTTCTAGGTGGAGAGGGGACAGGCAATAACACTGAAGAACAGCAACCAGATAACTCAGCAACGACATCGACAGCAGTAGAACCTGAAATTATTGAGGAAATGGGGGACTCTGAGAAAGACGACGAAGAAGAGATTTCGTCAGAGTCATCTACGCCTATCACAGCGAAGATTAATCTGAAAATCAAGACCAGAAAATCAACATTGCCTGACCTCGGTCCACTGAATGAAGTTCAGGGGAACGATGTCACCAAGAACATCGACGACAACCTCATCGAGACTCAACGAACAGTAACAGTGAGTGCAGAAGTGCACCCACCACCCATCACACCGATTGCACCACCAGAAGTGCAAGAAACGTCAGCAGCGAGTACTGCTAATCCAGTCTGGGAACGACGATTTAAGATCCAGATGGAGAGAATGCAGACGATGAAGATGAACTTTGAGCTCTTGAGACTCAATGGCCCAGGCACTGATGGGCAAATCACCGTGAAGGCTTGGGATAGCACGTTAGACAAGCAGTTTGACAAGTTCTGCGCCTATCACGAGAGAATCATCGAGGAAGCTCCTGAGGAGTTATCGAGTCATGCGTACTTCACGGAGAATATCTATTCGACCGTGGAGCGCATTTACATGGAGACAAAATCACTCCATGCGCTACTCATCGAGCACGCTGTAAAGCAGGAGGAACTCCTGAAGCGAGTGGAAACTAGAAAATCAGCGATCGAAACGCCTAAGATAGATCTCCCAAAATTCTCGGGAGACTATGAGGCTTGGCCATCGTTCAGCAACCTGTTCGAAGCTTTAATCCAGGGAAATCCCAACATGACGGATACGGAGAAACTCGCTATCCTGAAATCAGTCATCGTTGGAGATGCAGCATCGCTGATCAGTAACTTGACGCTATCGGCAGAAAATTATCAAGTAGCGTGGACAACACTCAAGGATCGCTACGAAAATCCAAGGCAAATTATCGCCGAGCACATGCGGCGCATCCTAGACCAGAAGCCCATCAGTAAGGACGGGCAATCATTGATGAAACTGGTAGACACGGTGCACGAATCGTTGGAAGCCATGAGAGCATTGAAAGTCCCGGTGAATACATGGGACATCATCATTATCTACATGATCAGGAGGCTGCTGCATGATCACACGCGTCAAACATGGGATCTCCATCAAGGCAGCAGACAAGAACTCCCTACAACGAAGGAGTTCTTCAAGTTTCTGAGAACCAGAGCACTTTATCTGGACTCTAGCTCGGATCAAGCCGCTACGACATCAACACAGTCGCCATCTACACATCCCATCAAGAAAATCAGCAAGCCAGCAGCGAGTTCACCGCCGGTGATCACTGTTCACGCCGGAACAGCAACGCCTCATGGTGCAGAGAAGGCACCGAGGGCTCCGAAATGTGTGGCGTGTGAACGAGATCATTGGCTGGGACCCAAGTGCGGAAAGTTAACAGGCATGAATCAAGAGAAACGCTACCAGGTGCTTCTTGATCACGCGCTGTGCTACAATTGCTTTGGGCCACACATCCTGAGGAAGTGCACGTCCCTCTAGAGGTGCAGGAACTGCAACGAGAAGCATCACACCATGATCTGCCCGGCAGAAGCTTCAACGCAGCCGAAGGCAGGCTTATCGTCTGCACCCAGCCAATCATTGAGTTCCAGCCATAAACAATGAAGGCGAAGAAAGCCAACGGTCCCAGCAACGCTAAAGGCCATCAGACGAGCGCAACGATTCATCATCCGGCAAGGCCAAGAGGCCAAGGCCCTCAACGACAAATTAGACACTCAACAATCAGCGAAACGTATCACTTCAGCGGCATCAACAGAGTCACCATCGTCGCTTGCAGCAGCAAAGAAATTAACCTTGCTAGCAACGGTGGTAGTGACAGCAAGATCTCCAGCTGGACATCAACGACGAGTGAGAATTCTGATAAATCAGGGATCAGAAGCCACATTCATCACTGAGGATCTTGCATCCGCTTTGAAATTACATCGTCACGCATCGACAATCAGCATCGTCGGCATCGGACATTCAGAGACAACATCGAGAGGAGAAACTGCAGTCATTCTTCAGTCAGACCGGCCTTACAACCCGGCAGTAGAATGCAAGGCACACATCTTGAAGAGATTAACAGCGAAGATACCACCATTTACGTGCCAGTCCAAGGCAATCAGCGAATTTCAACATCTAGAACTGGCTGACCCAACGTATTGGCAAGCTGGGTCCATCGACATCATCCTTGGGGCTGATTATTACCATCAAATAATCAAGTCAGGCCTCATCAAGGGGAGTGATTATCAACTGATCGCTTAAGAAACAACATTTGGATGGATTATCTCAGGTCCAACATGTTGTAACGATTGCTATCCGAGGTCTTCGTTATCTGTGGTGAAGAAGTCCTCGAACCAGCAACTCATCGAACTCCTCCACAGCTTTTGGGAGCAAGAGGAGATTGCTACGACAGCAACCAGTGATCTGACTCGAGAAGAGCAAGAGTGCGAAGAACATTTCGTACGGACACATTATCGAGACGCAACAGGACGATACGTAGTGAGACTGCCTTTCAAATCGAGTCCAGAATCACTTGGCGAATCACGACAATTAGCAGAGAATTTTCTCAAACGACTGCAGCGACGATTATCTAAGGAATCAGCCTTTAGTGACCTGTATCACGACTTTCTCAAGGAGTACCAGGATCTGGGGCACATGATTCCCGCGCCAGAGACTGGCGAATCAGCGAAAACCTTCTACTTTCCTCATCACGGCGTTCTTCGAGAAGACAGCGTGACAACCAAACTCAGAGTTGTCTTCAATGGATCAGCAAAATCATCAACCGGAGTGGCCATCAACGAGATACTTCATCCTGGACAGAAACTGCAGACGAACAGCTCAGATGTTCTTCTGTGGTTCAGGATGCATCGACTAGTATTCGGCACAGACATCACCAAGATGTTTCGCCAAATCAAGGTAGATCCAGCAGATTGGGACTACCAGCGGATACTTTGGATCGACAAGCAGCAACGGCAATGTGAATATCAACTAACAACAGTGACCTATGGAACCACCAGTGCTCCATGGCTCTCTCTTCGAGTACTGAAGCAACTCGCTGAGGATGAAGGACACAACTACCCCAGGGCCTCGCGAACCCTGGAAAGGGGCAGATACGTGGACGACATCTTTGGTGGAGCTGATACTTCAGACGAGCTCGAAGCCATCATCAGAGAATTAGCTAATCTCTGCATGGCGGGCGGCTTTCCATTGCAGAAGTGGTGTAGCAATACCCCAGAAACCCTCATCAAGTTGCAACTGGCATCAACACCATCGTCAACATCATCACTTTGGGAAGAAGCATCAACCAAAGTACTTGGAATCAAGTGGAATCAACAAGCAGACGTGCTTCAATTCAAAGCCAAACCGGGCAGCAAGACCAGCATCACCAAGAGAATTATCCTATCTGAGATCGCTCAGATCTATGATCCGTTGGGATTAATAGCACCGGTCATAGTGCGAGCGAAGATAATTATGCAGAATCTATGGCTCATCAAGGCAGGCTGGGATGAGGAACTGCCGGAGCCTATCCAGAAAACGTGGAGCAACTTTCGAGACAGTCTACAGCATCTAGAAGACATCAGAATTCCAAGGTGGCTTCAACTATCGCCCAGCAACTTAGAAATCCAACTACACGGATTCGCAGATGCATCCAACGATGCTATGGGAGCATCAGTCTACCTGCGAATCACATCAGAAAATCAAGAGATATCAACAATCTTGGTCTGTTCAAAAACCAAGGTGGCACCCTTAAAGAAAATGACCATTCCAAGATTGGAGCTGACAGCAGCGGTCATGGTTGCAGACTTAGCGGTGTATGTTAAGAAAATCATCGAGCAGTCTGACATCGCAACGTATCTATGGACAGACTCATCAGTAGCTCTGACATGGATCAAGAGCCACCCATCGAGATGGAAGGACTTCGTTCAAAATCAAGTCCAAAAGATCCAAGACCTTCAGCCATCAGCGATCTGGAGCCACATCAATGGAAAGGACAACCCTGCAGATTGTGCTTCCCGTGGGATCACTCCAGAGCAACTAGCACAGCATCATCTCTGGTGGACTGGTCCAGATTGGCTGAGACAAGAGCAGCAACACTGGCCAGCACCAGCAGTAGAAATATCATCAGAAGTGACTCTTGAAGAACGACCAGCAGTGACTCAAGCGTTTCCAGTTCATCATCCAGAGCCAAATGAATTTTTGGACCGCTACTCGTCGCTATCCAGACTGCTAAAGATTTCAGCCTGGTTGCGCCGAGCCATCAAGATCTTCAGGAAACTACCAGTGGCCGACTCTCCAGTGATCACGCCATGGGAGATGGAAAATGAGAGAATATATTGGACAATCTACACACAGACACTCTACTTAGACAACGAGATCAGTATCATCAGAGGAGGTAATCCTCTACCATCGAACAGTCCAATTAAAAATCTCATTCCAATCCTAGATGACGTGGGAGTGCTACGGGTTGGTGGTCGACTGAGGAACGCCCAGATAGACTACGAAGAACAGCATCAAGCAATCATCCCAAGACATTCGCAATTATCGACGCTAATCATCAGAGAGGCGCATCAGAAAACGCATCATGGAGGAACGCAGCTCACTTTAGCACAAATTCGCCAGCGGTATTGGATCGTTGAAGGACGAGCGCCTGTGAGATCATATATTCTCAAGTGCGTGATCTGTGCGCGCTGGAGAGAGATCCGAGCAAAGCAACTCATGGGTCAACTACCCAGTGAACGTCTCAACGCATCAAGAGCTTTTGAGCACACCGGAGTAGACTTTGCTGGACCCATCTGGGTTCTACGATATCGAGGACTTGGCGCCAAGACATACAAATGCTACATCGCAGTATTTGTCTGTATGGTGACATCGGCCATTCATCTGGAGTTAGTGACAGACTACTCTACGCCAGCGTTCCTTGCATCTTTTAAGCGCTTCACGTCACGGCGAGGTATCTGCAAGACCTTGCATAGTGACAACGGAGGCAATTTCATCGGAGCAGAAATCGAACTCAAGGAACTTTTCGGACAGCAGTCACAGCAGCTTAAGAAACTTGCATCAGTTCTGGCCAACCACGGCACAGAATGGAAATTCATCCCTCCCAGAGCACCGCACATGGGTGGAAAGTGGGAAGCAGCGGTTAAATCAGTAAAATATCATCTCAAGCGAATCATCGGAGGGTGCAACCTGACATACGAGGAATTTACAACTCTTCTATGTCAGATAGAGGCAGTAGTCAACTCACGACCACTGTGTCCTCTAACAGACGATCCGGAAGATTATCAAGCACTCACGCCAGGACACTTTCTGGTGGGACATCCGCTCACAACCGTTCCGGAACCATCGCTGCAGCATCTACAAACGAACGTTCTCGGACGTTGGCAAATCATCTCGCACAGAGTCCAACAATTTTGGGATCGTTGGCACAAGGAGTGCATCCAACGGTATCAGGCCATCAGCAAGTGGATGAAACCGGAGGAGAATCTCAAGGTGGGACAACTAGTGCTAGTTGTCGATGACAATTATCCTCCATCGAAGTGGCCACTAGCCAGGATCGTGGTCCCTCACGTGGCTAGGGATGGTCACGTGAGAATCGTGAGGTGCAGGACAGCAGAACGAATCATTCTGCGTCCAGTGCACAAACTAGTACCTCTGCCTCTTCGAGATGAAGGAGACGTACTTCCAGAAGAGCTGGAAAGAGCTCTACATCTTGAACGAGACGACGAGCAACCAGAAGAGCCAGATGAACCTGGCGACGAAGCAGCAGCAGCTATTATCGATATCAACGAACCTCAACCAGGACCTTCATCATCACCATCTAAGTCACCTCCAGGCGATCGGCGACGGCGGGCGGTATGTTCAAAAACTAAGTCGTACGTCGATAAACGGCCGTATCGACGGAGGAACAAGTGACGAATCATGCGTCAATTAACTTGACATGATGTCACTACGGGTCAGTGCCTGCACTGACCGCGAGCAGCCCAATTTGAGACGCCAAGCGTCTCAGTATCCTTTGATCCTTCGATTTAACGAGTCCATCGATTGAGAGATATCTAAACCAGCGCGTAAATTGTACGCTACGCAAATCATCGCTATAAAATCCCTCCTGGGATTTTCGGGCATTATCTAGGGATCCATCAGATCCATTTGTGAGTGATTATCGCCTTACAACCGATAATTACGAAAGACGTAGAGAAAATTATCAGTGTAAATCAACGAGTGATTCTAGTCGAAATATAGATATATATTTATATACTCGCGTGTGATCATTAATTCACCTATCGTACTCAATCCTAAAATCCTATCGAAATTAGCCTTGAACCAGCTACTGAAGAAATTCATCGATTGCAGCAAATACAGTCCACTAAAGAGATCATCAACGCCAAGCAGCACGCCTCGTCATAAGTTTCTTGACGAGACGTCCACAGGAATTAGGGGATTTTCTGTATAATCGGTACAGGAGCATCGAAATCCACCAAATTTCTGTACACGTGTAAGGGAATTAAGGGCAAGTCGAAAGCGCAGATATCGAGATGCTAAAGCTGAGGGGATATTTGAAAGGGAGCCCGAGGTCGACCCGAAAAGACCAAATAATGAAAAATCTCATAAGAAACCTGTCCCCGGAACTGATACTACAGATGATCAAATAAACAAACCAAATCTGGATAAATGTCGCTCGGGAAAATTTCATGCTTTCAGACACAAATTTCAATCTAAGTTTTCCAATGAGAAAGGGTACAAACATAGCTCGAATATGGCCAAAAAAGTCAAGTCGAAGTACCGTAAAATTGAGAATAATTTAAATAATCTCAAGCCGAAATCTTCCACAGAAGAATATTGTTGTATTCACTCTCAAATAATACACGTTTATTAAATTAAAGGGGCGGTTATGTTTATTATTCACAGAGATGTGTCTCTTACAAGATTCAGATAAAAAGTGCACTACTACTTTCATCCCAAACACACCTTAGCAACCACACACATTCATCTTTTTACCCATTCTATATAGCATGTTCTTACAGAGGGGAGAGGGTATTCAATATCCATAACACTACTCTCTTCTCTCAAAAGTTGCCGCCCCGGCAACTCCTACTAGAGCAACTGAGCATTCTGGAAATCGATCTTTCCAGAATCCTTCGTTATCAGGGGTTCATAGTCCATCTTCCAATCCCAGAACCCTGACGGAAAAATCAAATTGGAAGAGGTTGAAATTGTACTCTAATTCCACAGTTTCTTCCCTGCATCATTATTCCTGTACACTCAACCATACACACTCATGCTCATACTTCATACACTAGTTCATTAATTATTGTTCTTCAATCTTCGTTCATTAATTTTTTTCTTTTCCCTGGTTTTCCGATTTGTTCTTTTCTGATCTGCTTCCTCTTCCTTCAAAGAGAAAATTCATCGTAATGTGACCTGAACAAATTAAGAAAAATTACACGCAAATTTTTATTCTACAAATTACTTTTTTTTTTTTTTTTTTTTTTTTTCAATTAAAGTTGTTCTACAAGCGGTTTTACAAGCATAAACTTCAACTCTAATACAATTCTACAGTGCCAGCTCACTATCATTATTAACATTTAATCACCATAATCACATAAGAAAACATTCATTCACAACTGGGATCTCAGCGTCCTGAGAAAATCTTTTCCTAGGCGTCCCTAGGAACTACCTCGAGTTTGCCTCCCTGACTATGTTAACAGGGAGATTCTCTGATAAATCCTCAGAGAAATTCTGATCAACCTCAGAATTACCTCATTCCTGACGACGTTAACAGGAATTCAACTTTTTGCACTCTCTGATCAACCTCAGAGATACTCTGATATCCTCAGAGAAATTCTGATAACCTCAGAATTAAGAAAAATAAATAAATAATTCTCACATTCACATGCCATACTTGAATTATTCTACATCATGACAAAGTTGGTCTACATGAACAACCTTGAATTTACCACGTGGTAATTTCTGAATTCTGTATGTTACATCGTTAATTTTTGTTCTTACAATAAATTCTTGTCCCCAATCTTTCTGTAATTTTGGACATTTCCCTTTAACTCTACAGGGGTTATAGAGTCTCACTTTTTCTCCAACTTTAAAAGAAAGCATTCGTGCTTTCTTGTCATAATTTGCTTTCATCTTATCACTTTTCAATACTAGCGTATTCCTGACGATGTCATGTAGCTTTAATAATTTTTCTCTTAACTCAATTGCAAATTCAGGAATATTTGAAGCTGTTGAATCAGTTGGTGTATTTCCCTGTATGAGATTCAAAGGTAATCTCATTTCTCTTCCTAACATCAGCATTGCAGGTGTAAATTCAGTGGTTTGATGTTTAGCAGACCGATAAGCTGATAAAAAGAGTGGGATCCATTTATCCCAATCTTTTTGATTTTCACTTATAAATTTCGCGAGAAAATTCAAGATTGTTCTATTTAATCTTTCTACCATACCGTTAGATTGTGGACGTAATGGAGTCGTCCGCGTTTTTCTAATTCCCAATAATTTCATGACCTCTTTGAAAATATCCGATTCAAATTCCCTACCTTGATCAGAATGTATTTCTAATGGAAGTCCGAATCTGGAAAATACATGCGATATCAATGCCTCAGCTATCGTGGCACTCTGATGGTTTGGAAGGGCTATCGCTTCTGGCCAACGTGTAAAATAATCTGTAACAACTAAGACGAAACGATTTCCTGAAGTCGACTTAGGTAATGGTCCAAGAATGTCCACTGCAATTCGTTCAAATGGACTTCCAACGTTATAAATTCGTAATTTTCCTTTAGTTTTTTTCATGGGACCATTTCTTGAAAGACACGTAGAACATTTTTTGCACTAATTCTCTACATCACATTTACATGTAGCCCAGAAAAATCCTTGCCTGACTTTGGCTAATGTTTTATTAATTCCAAAGTGTCCTCCTGCTGGTTCATCATGTACTTTGCCTAGGATGTAGGGAATATGAGTTCTTGGAACAACTAATTGATATCGAATTACGCTTCCAGCTCTTGATTCCCAACGTTTATAAAGTTTACCCTCCACCATCTCCAGAGAATCCCAATAAAGCAAATACAACTTCATCTCCACTTGTAAATGAGAAATCTCTTGCCATAGTGGTTTTCGCTGTTCTTTTTTGCATTTCACAATTATTGATATTACTGGATCTTCTTGTTGCAATTTCTCCCAATTGGGTTCTTCTTCAAGTGAGCAAATTGTTCGGTGAACTTGTACCTGAGTTTCTTCATTACGATTGATCTTATTGCATTTTTTACACTCGCATGGCCGTCTTGACAGTGCATCTGCATTACCATGCTGTTTACCTGGTCGATGTGTAATGTCAAAATCAAAGGTAAAAAGAAATGATAACCATCGTGCTATTTGTCCTTCTGGATTCTTGAATGTGAGAAGCCACTTTAGAGCAGCATGATCTGTTCTGATCAAGAATCTGCTCCCCAATAAATAATGTCGAAAGTGTTCAACTGCTTTCACAACTGCCACGAGTTCTTTTCTAGTTACACAGTAATTTTTTTCAGCATTATTGAGACATCTACTGTAATATGCCACAACCTTTTCTTCTCCATTCTGTATTTGAGATAGAGTCGCTCCCGTGGCGAATTGTGACGCATCAGTGTCGAGAATGAAAAGTAAATTAGGAATGGGAATGGTCAAAATTGGTGTGGAAGTTAACAATTTCTTCAATTTTATGAAAGCATTTTGACACTGTTCATTCCAATCATAAGGTCTTTTATCTTCCGTTAGTTGATGTAATGACTTGGCTACTGCTGCGAATTGTTTGGTGTATTTCCTGTAATATGAACACAATCCCAAGAAACTTTGAAGTTGTACTTTGGATTTAGGTAACTCCTTTCCATCCTTTTTGGTAACGCTATTCAGTCTCCGATAATCAATACAAACACGTATAGATTTGTCTTTTTTAGGTATGAGAGCCACTTGTGCAGCCCAAGAACCATTCCCTGGTTCTATAACTCCTTGTTCTCGCATTGTTTTGATCAACTCTTGTATTTTATCACGATATTGCAACGGAACTCTTCTGGGCGCTAATTTGATCGGTTCAGAATTTTCAATGATGATTTTGTGTTTAATTTTACGGTATCGGCCTAGATCATTATCATTTTTTGAGAAAACATGTTGAAATTCAATTAGAAATTCCTTAAATCCTTGTTTCTGTGTTTCAGTTAAAACTTTATATGATTTCTCAAATAAACTGGATAAAAATTCTGATAATTGACTTGATGCTTCATTGATTACACTTGTGACTTGTGTGGTCATTTCACGTACTGCAACTACTTTGTTAGTCGATTCTACTTCAAATTTTTCCTTTAAAATGTTCTCGAATTTCTCCAGTAATTCACATTTGTATAAAAAGTCCAATCCAAGAATACAATCTTCTTGAATATCTGCAATGACTAAATCTAGATTAACGGAAATCCATCCAATTTTAATTGTTGTATTCTGTATTGAGTGATACGAAAAATCGGTCCTTGCAACAGTTCTAATGTTTAGAGGTATCAGTACTTTTCTGAAAGCTTTAGAATGACTATTGAAAAATTTTGGATTCAGTAGAGAAATATCAGAAGCAGTATCAATATGCATAGAGCATTCTTGTTCATCAACTTCTCCCATTAAAATCAAATTTAGGTCCATTGATTTTCCTTCGATAATCGATTGGTAACAGTTCTGGATGATCGGCGGTATCTGAGTCAATCCGTCCCCCCCCCCCCCGAATTGACTCTGATTAGTTTTCCTGGAAATCATTTTGTAAGTGTGCTACTTCACTGTTCTGTCCTTGATCTCCTGGTATGATATTTGAAATTTCTGTGTTACTGACCCGGTTACAACTCTGACTGCTTTTATGGTGATTTTTTGTATTTGGAGTAGCACTCGATTTCCTACAAAACTTTGAATTTGAATTAGAATTTTTTGTACATTCATTGGCATAATGACCAAATAATTGACAATTGAAGCACTGAATTTTTGATTTCTTATTTGGCTGAGAGTTCTGAGAATTATTAATAGATTGCGTTGATTTAATATTCTTCTCATTATTTTTTTGTTCGAATCTTCGTTTATTTCTTCCTGAAGAATTGGACTCATTGTGAAGGGTTGCATTAATTGCATCAATTTCAGTAGCCCGTTCGATCGCCATACGTAAAGATGTAATTCTTTCGGAACGTAAAATGAAAGCAATTCTCCTATTTTCCAGTCCACGAATAAATTGTGCGCAGGCAATTTGATCACGTGCATTCTGAGGAGTATCCGGTAAAGCGAGACGTGATAATCTTTTAATTTCGTCGCCAAATGTAGCAAAATCTTCACTTTCTTTCCTTTTTCTATATTCCAAGTGATTATAATTCATCCGGGCGAAATGCTGTTCACTAAACTCCTCGTTGAGTAATTGAACTATTTTTTCAAAATTTCTAACATCAGAATCGTTTAAATACTCGAGAATTTCCTGAGCTTTTCCACGTAGATTCGTTGCGAGTTGTGAAGCTTTGGTTTCATTTGACCATTTATTATGATCCGCGACAATTCCAAAATGTCTCTTGTACTGTACCCAAGGAGTTAACCCATCGTATGTGTTCAGTTTGATCTTTGAATGATTAATAGAATTAGTAAAAGCAACTACAGTATCACTACCATTAGCAGGATTACTACTACTACTACCAGCATTATTGACAGGTAAAACATTATCTGTATTTGGTAATTCAGTCCTTCTCTCAGGCAGCATTTCTCCCAAAGTGCGTTGAAAATCTTCATTGAACGCTCGTCGTTGTTCTTCCAAATTATGCTGAATTCTGTCATTCGTGCGTTCCTCCATCTGTTGAATTTCTGCTTGGAATCTTCCTTCTATTTCATTCAACCTTCTGTCCAATTCCTCTCTCATTTGTCCTCCTTCCGGTACAGAAAAGGGACGAAATCTCTGGCGAAGAGGTCCTCTAACACCATGCTGCATTGATGTATCTGAATCACTGCTATTACCCCCAGTCGTCTTCTTCCCCCTTCGCTTCATGACAGCTGTCACTTTCTTATTTTGACGTTCAATTTCGATTTTTTTTTTTTTTTTTTTTCTCCCTTTAAATCTTGTTTTTCTTAATGAATTCCATTCTGTGAGGCAATGAGTTCAACCACTTCTGACACCAAATGTTGTATTCACTCTCAAATAATACACGTTTATTGAATTAAAGGGGCGGTTATGTTTATTATTCACAGAGATGTGTCTCTTACAAGATTCAGATAAAAAGTGCACTACTACTTTCATCCCAAACACACCTTAGCAACCACACACATTCATCTTTTTACCCATTCTATATAGCATGTTCTTACAGAGGGGAGAGGGTATTCAATATCCGTAACAATATATTAGAGAATTGACTGAGAAGCTTGCAAAGGGGAACATACTCGAAAAGCGTTTGGAAGCGAAAAGAATTGTTAAACTGAGCTTGGAACAGAGACGCAGGTATACGCGAAAATTGTATCATACTCTTGAAATATTAAAGAAGAAAGTAGATTTTCAGCTTTCGAAAAATAAAACGCATTACAAAACAATTAAATATCAGTTCCGGGATCTCTGTGGGAAATCGAGACATAGAGTTTCCGGGGGATCCTATTTTTACGAGACCTCCTACGTTTTCGACAAATTGCATGATACTGTCCTAGTAATGAATAAAAAAGGTCACATTATGAATATAATGCCGGTCATAGCTAACAAAAAGGAGATTAAACATTGGAAATGCACTCAATTCTGTCGAATCTATCATAGTCCGAGTATCATCAGTCATTATGTTACTCTGCTCCAGAAATTGAAAGTGTTCTGGGGTTTTCTTCAAAAAAAATTCACAAAGTGTGATCGACATTTGAAAGGTGGACACTTAAGCAATTGCTATATAGAGAATCATTGTAGTAGTACTTTCTTCTCGACAATTCAACTTTTATCACCTCATTCCTCGTCAGTAAGATACATTAGAGATTTACTCTATCGGATGAATGTATTGTTCAATAAATTGTATCGATTAGATAAAGCATTGAATGATTCCGATGTGGATTTCTTGAAAAGTATTTCGAGTAATGTTCATCTCAATAGCGATGAATCAAATATTAATAACGATGGTATTTGTTTGGATGAAAATCGAATACAAGAACTATTTAAAAAGGGTTTCCTCGCCTTCACTAAACGATCATTGGAGACGCCATCATGTATTTGTATATCATGTCAAAAGCTTTGTTTTCAACGAGAAGTGACAAGTTTGTCAAAATTGAGGATTCCTATCACTCATCCTAATTATGAACGCTTGATCCAACATTATGTGGATAACTACGAGGATGGCATAGTCCATGGAAAAGCCATTCATGAACAAGATTCCATTTGTGATTATTGCTTGAATCATTTTAGAACAAAGGATATGCCACCAACGTGTGTATTGAATAATATGGATGCAGGTAATGTTCCTGAAGAAATGATGAACTTAAACGAATATGAAAAAATTCTTATACAGAGAGCTAAATCTTATCAGGTTGTACAACGTGCAGGAACTGTAGCAAACAAGAAGTTACCTCATACTCATCGCATTCAAAAAATGAAAGGACAAACTTTTTATTTGCCCCTACCACTGGAAGAGACCTTGAAAAAAATTTGCCCCGCAGAGGCTCCGTTAAATATCGACCATGAACTATATATTCTGATTCGGAGCTTAAACATCGAAAAAGTGTTCCGTGCGTTAGTTAAACTTGTAACGGGATTCGTTCCCGATACATTTCCGGCCGTCCAAATCACGACACACACGTCCGTTAGCTTGAGCGCCAGTGGATTCTTTACCGGAGGTATCCACAAAACTCTCGGTGTGCTGGTTTCCCCTGGGTTCACCACGCCAAACCTCTTAGGGCGGTTTCGGGTAACCTGCTGAACCTTCGCCAGTAGTTACTCGGGGAACTACTGAAACCCCGAATGGACGACAAGGGCAATCCATTCCCGGTACTCAGCGCGTGTTTTATGGTAGAGGGGCGTGTTCGAGGCACAGTCCCTCTAGCGGGAAGGGTTTTCAGACCTGATAGTCCGTGGTATCCCCTTGGGTGAGCGTGTCCACCATATTTCCGTGACCTCGTGTCACTCGCGGAAATATGTGGCCTCATCCCACTCCGAGGAACGCCACGTAGCCGCGCCACGGGCAACCAACGTTGAATAGGCCTCAGCCTTCGGTAATGGATCCAGGGAATCATCCCTGTCGTGATCCTCGCGAGTCCGCCGCACAAGGCAGACTAACTTGTCCCCGTGTCTCTGGGGCTTATTTATATGGGCTGGGGTTGCTTCTCCTCGTCTAGGGTCCTCTCCGACGCCTGCGTGGTTCTTCCTCTCACACCACTGCCAGTTCGGAGATCGCCCTGACCTCTTTAGTGGAGCGCCGGCATCACAGCCGGGCCTCTGCCTTATCCCCAGTCAACATAATCCCCAGTCACGTGACCTTAGTCTTCGGTAATGGTTTTATATTATGTTGCTGTCCCTGTGTGAGTTTCCTCCACACACGGATAGCTTCACCCGAAGGTGGCGTGAGCCGTTCGCGATATCGATGACGAAGGGAAACTTCGTTACATACCTCCCTCCCTGGGGGAAGGATTCGCCCCGAATCCGACTTATTCTTCGGCTTCTCCCATGGGCAACGATAGGTCGGGTTTGTATGGCTTTAGGTCTTGAATCGACATCTTGCCCTTACTGTTCCCTGCGAGATCTGCCAATTCGTAAACAGTTTTCGAAAGTTGTTTCGTAACTGTATATGGCCCTACGAATGGTTTATTCAACGCGGCAGAACGGTTTTTGCCTGCGTTCGATAACTCTCGGTTTCTCGCCAAGACTAGATCGCCTTCGACGTATTCTCTGTCTCTTCTCCGTAAGTTGTACGGTTGAGACTGAGTGTCGTGAGCTTCCGCGAGAGCGTGTTTGAATACTTTTCGCAAAGTGTCCACACGTTTCATTCGTTCCAGCCATTGTGCCGTGGGCTGTTGAACGATTTCGGTATTTCCTTCCAGCTCTCTGCGGAGTGAGATAGCCGACTCTGGCTCCCGCCCGAAATTCGCAAAAGCTGGTGTGGCTTGCAGAGAGCTGTGGTACGCTGTGTTGTACGCAAAACGAAATGCGTTCAAGTGTGCGTCCCACTCTCTGTGATCTGCCTCGATAAAAGCCCGTATCATCGCTTTTAGTGTGCGATTCACCCGTTCTGTAGGGTTCGCTTGCGGATGATATGGTGGCGTTGTCGTTTGTGACATGCCCGTTAACTGCACTAGAGCCTTGATATCTTTATTTACGAATTCCGTCCCGTTATCCGTGAGTAACACTTTTGGTGTTCCCCACCTATTTATCGCGAGATCCTCGATAGCTTTTCGGATATTCGCTCCATTGGCCTTCCGAAGCGGGCAGACCTCTATCCACTTCGTGTACATATCTTGTATCACAAGAATGTACGAGAACCTCTGCTTGCTGGGTGTTAGAGAGCCCATGATGTCTGTGCATATAACAGTCCATGGTTGCTCGATTACTCTCCTTCCCATCAAGCCTACGGGAGCCTTCTGCTCTACTTTGCATTTTTGACATTCGTCACAAGTGCTGACGTATGTTATTACGTCTTTGAGCATCCCTGGCCAATGATATTTCACCGATAATCGTCGATAAGTGCGGTCAATTCCGTGGTGACCGGCCTGCGGTAGTCTGTGGCATTCCTCCACAGCTTCCCTCTACTCGTTCTCGTGGGAGAACGAGTTTCCACGCGTTTAAATCGTCGAATTCGGTATCGGACAGTTCTATCCGTCGATGGTGATATAACAATCCATCTATGATTTGCCACGTTGGGAATTTCTCTGGCATAATCTCGAGATCTTTCATGCGTTTTAGATACCATTTATCTTTAGTATCTACGCATAACGATAACTTCTCTCTGCGCCCTCTGGAATTCTCGAGAGTGCGTCTGGGACATGGTGTAGCGCGCCTTTTCGGTGTACGATCTTGGAATCGTACTCCATTAGACCGAGAGCCCACCTCGCTAGCCTTCCCGTTGGATCTTTCAGATTGTGCAGCCAACGGAGACTGCTGTGATCCGTGATCACTGTAAAGGAATATCCCTCTAGGTAACAGCGGAATTTCTTGACTGCCCATACCATGGCTAGACATTCCTGTTCTGTCACCGTATACTTCTTTTCGGGATCCGTCAGGGAGCGACTAGCATACGCTATTACCCTCTCCTGATCATCGATAACTTGGGTAAGGACTGCTCCTACGCCCACGTTACTTGCATCTGTTTGCAATGTAAACGGTAGCGAAAAATCCGGACATGCAAGTGTTGGCGCACTTGTCAAGTGTTGTTTGAGGGTTTCAAACGCTTTTTGTTCGTTTTCCCCCCATGTCCATTTTTGATTTTTCTTGGTCAATTCCGTTAATGGCTCCGCAGTGCTCGCGAATTGAGGGATGAATCGTCTGTACCATGACGCCATCCCCAAGAAGCGCCGAATTTGTTTCAAATTCTTTGGCTCTGGGAATTCGAGAACGGATTGGATTTTCTCTGGGTCTACCCGGAGTCCCTGATTGTCCACGATAAATCCGAGGTATTTTACCTCTTGTCGGCAGAATTTACTCTTTTCTGGATTGATCATCAATCCAGCCTCTGTGAGTTTATCGATAACCCGTTTTACCCACTGTAGGTGTTCGTTTGAAGGTTATCCCTAGAGAGGATAATACTTCAATTCCTGCCTCGCCGGAAAATGTGCGTGTTGCTCCTGAGTCAACTAACGCTCGGATCTCTTTGTCTCTGATTTTCAGAGTTGCGTAGAATGCTACTGGTCGTGAGGCGTTAGCTCCACAGACCAATACGTCCTCCTCGGTAATACATTCCATTACTGGATTGTTTACGATATCCTCAATTGTCTGTTGAGTCACAGACATGTTATTTTCCTCCACCCTGACTATTTCCTCAGGCTTCTCAGGAACTGGGAAGTGTTTCTCTTCTCCCCTCTCTTCGGTAACGTTCGTCCCTCCTCCTTGAGTTATTTCCGTCGTTGCCATTTCGTTATCCGACGCATCGGGCTTCGTCGTCAGTTTTTCAACTGTTACGAGCCCATTTGCTCGTTTTTTGGAGCAGTTTTAACTGTCTTCTCGTCTTTTCGGTATTTTGGGTCTTTTGGAGGTTTCTTACAATTCCTCCAAGTGTGTCCTGTTTCGCCACAATTGTAGCAGGCTCGACCCGAGGGAACATTTGTGTTTCCCCCAACGTTATTGGACCTTTGTCCATTTTGTCGGGAGGGAGAGCGCATGACTTCCAATTTGTCGTCTATCTCTTCGCCCTCTATCGATATCTCCTCCTCGTCTTCCCCTTCTGCGTCCATTGCTCTGACTTGGGGCCTAGGAAATTTCTTGGGGAAATTCTGAGGCTCTTTGTATGCCAGGCTTGGACACACAGCTGGTGGGGGTGGTCGGTAATTCCGGGCACACTCGTCATTCCATTCATTACGGAGTGCCCTGCTCTCGAGGTCTTCCAACGTTAGCTGGCGGTCAATATCTATGCCCGCTCGGTATTTTGGTAGCATGTTCGAATATGCCGTGTACACCTTAGCTTCTTCTTCTAAGGGTGGGGTTATTTTCACGAAATATCCCCGTACACTTCGCATATATTCGGCCACAGGTTCGTGTTGTCCCTGTGTTCGCCTATACATCTCATTTCTAAGACGGACTTGGTAGTCTAGGCCTCCGAATTGCTTACGGAATCCTTCTTCAGCCTCTTCCCAAGTAAAGAAGTTCATTCCACGGTACCACGTGAGTGCTGAGTCCCGAAGCAATCCCCGAAGGACATGCAAGAGATCCAGTTCACGGATCGGTAGGGATACAGTGGCGTCCTCTATTGAGGCGATAAATTCTTCGATATCCTCGCCACGTTTCCCTGAAAACGATATCCCCCACCTTTTCAGGTGTTCATGCGCCTTGTGCGCCGGTACAAGGTAATTTTCCGAACGATGTCTCCTCCGATTATCCTCTTCCCCATACATTGATGGCGTAAGGGGCAGCGAAAAGGGATAGGTGGGGATGTTTGGCCGAAGCCATGAGAGCCTAGCTCTCCCCGAGGGGATCACCCCTTCGGTGGTGGCGTCGGTGTTGCCACCTTCGCCCTCGCTGCTGCCTCGGCTTTCGCCTTTGCACTCAGCGTGCCGATAGCCCCGCCCGCCCCCTTCGGTTTCCCTTGGGATCCTGGCGTTTTGACGCCACTGCTCCCTTGGGGTTCCCCTTAGGGTTTTTGGGCTTCGCCCGAGGCACCTGTACGTGCGTTGGTACATTTGTACCAATCGCCGGCATGTACGGTCCTCTCGCCCGCCATCTCTCCCCACAGGCCGGACAGGTTTTGAGGGTTTTTCCCTCTCTACCACACCCTCTGCAGAAGGAGCCTAATGGCTTCTTATGGCAATCGGTATACCGATGCCCCGGCTTCCGGCAATTCCAGCATAGTGCTGCCATCGCCGCCCTAGCCTTCTTCCCCGCCTTCCGAGGCTTTTTAGGCGTCTTCGGGTGAGTGGGAGCCACTTGCTCCTTTGCGGGCGGCTTGTGAGGTGTTGCCACCTCCATTGGCTCACTCCCCCCACCAGATGTCTGGTATACCCAGAGGCCTTGGTGGGTTCGAGGGAACCTTACCAACTGCCGCAAAGGGAGGAGTTGACAGCTCCATCACGCCCTCCATTGGCGTGCCTGGAACCTGCTCCCCTCTCCCCAGTGCCTCCCTCTGCTTTACTTTGGCGAAGAATCGCCTCAGTAATCGAGGGTCCCGGACTACAGCCTCCAGGAGATCCTCAAACTCTCCCAGATTAGCCGTCTCCGTACGAGAGCCTGAATCTTCTGTCTCAGTCGGGAGACCGAGTTTCAGAAGATCCTCGAGATCTTGAGCGGCCTTATCGACCGCCAGATCTGGCAAGAGTGTCAGAAGTGGGGGCAATTCCATTAATGGACATTCCCCCAGATCTAGCATGCTATCGCCCGGTAGCTGTGGAGGGGTTTCCCCCACCTTCGGTAATCCCTTAGAGATTTCACTCTCTTCAGGTGGTGACTGAATAGTATTATTATTCGAGTCACCGTCAAAAATACTCTGAAACTCCATCGTGAAATAGAATATATTTACTTTCATTGGTGGATAATTTTTGTCCTCGCTAGCTGGAATCATCCACAAGTTTATACCAAATGCTGAAAGTGAGAGATGTCAACTTGAACCATTGGCTCAGAACTCTCGATCTACTTTGTTTTCCAGACTTATATCCATATGGTAAAAATGGTTTACATGCAGAAAGGCTCCAGCGATTAACTGATGCAGTATTTATTAAAACACGTTTATGTTCTGCTGATGCACGTTTTCGTCTAAATCAGCAGTATATCTTTTTTTTACAGCATGATGCTAATCTTCGACAAATAAATAGCGGTATGTATCATTTATTGAATATTGTTAATCCTAAAGAACGTCTCGATGCCCAACAATATTTAGAAAAATTGGAAAGAGGTGAGCTGGAAGGTCGAATTGATACTATATTCGAACGTGTGCGAAATTCCGAACAATATTGGCGAATTCCACGAAACGATCTCAATTGTATGGTTGAACATTATGGACCAGCTACATGGTTCCTGACGGTGAGCCCATCTGAATGGTTGTGGGATGATTTAATTCATTACCTACGAACTATGAATTCACCACATAGTGATAAATTATCTCCCGGAGAATTAATTGCATCTGATCCGGTTTCTGTTTCTCGCTTTATAGACAATAAATTTCACGCTTTACTGGATTTAATTCTTTCCGAAAGCCGCCCAATAGGAGAAATTGAACATTATTTCTGGCGTAGAGAATACCAAGGTCGAGGAATACCACATTTCCATATGTTACTCTGGGTTAAAGACGCACCCATTATAGGAAAAAATTCAGATGAAGAAATTATCGAGTTTATAACTCACCATGTGACTTGTAAAATACCTCCACAATCAGCATCGCCCAATTTGCACAGAAGAGTAACTACTTCTCAAAAACATCGGCATACGAATTACTGTTTGAGGGTTAGAAAAAAGACTAATGGGAAAGCAACCAAAGTTTGCCGTTTCGGGTTCTCTCGACCTGTTACGACTGCTTTCGTATTGAGAAACCCTGCTGTAGCAATCGCTAATCGGAGGAGGTTGAGAACGTCAATGTCGTCTGTATGATCTCCCGCGGACGGAAGAAGAAAAAGACATTAATGATTATAATCCAGCTATTTTGACTGCTTGGGAAGGTAATATGGACATTCAATTTATCGGTGAAAAATCAGCACAGGCAACAGTATATATCACAAAATATACAACAAAATTTGAGGTAAAGCACGAAGGATCTCCGGTTTTCAGTGACATCAATTCAACAAAATCTGTGAGACAAAATTTGTGGGGTGCTGCTTTTCGTAGTTTGAACCATCGAGAAGTAGGTGCAATGGAAGCTGCTGATACATTACTAGGTTTACCATTGTATCGAACAGATTCAGAAACTGCCATCAAGTGGTTAAATGTCCAACAAATTCGAAATAAGAGAATTAAACCCCGTCCTGAAGTTGAGAAATTAGATCCAAGATCAGATGACATTTTCTATCTAGCACTCATTGACGATCATTACCCTATACGGCCAGTTAAGTTAGAGTCATTGTCTCTATATGATTTCGCTAAATGGTACGATGTGGTAAAATGCGAACCTTCTAATAAAAATACTGAATATTATCGACTGGAAAATTTATGGTATCTCAAGAGGAGACAACGTGGATATTTAATCAATCATTACAAGTATAATGTTAATACCCAACCAGAAAATTATTATTATAGTCTGTTACTGTTATTCAAACCGTGAAGAGATACCGATGAATTGAAAGGGAATTTCAAAACTTTTACTGAATCATTCTTTCACCATAAAGACGAATTGCTAAAAGCCTATGAGTATCATGAAAAATTAGAAGAGATTCAAAAAGGGTATGAAAAGATCAAAGAAGAAGTTGGAGAGATTTTGAAAGATGAAGACGATATTCAGGATTCAGATGACGATGAAATTTTGCTAGGTTGTGATCCAGCAGAAGCTGAGGCAGCTAGGCGAGATTTCCATGATCTAAATGCTAAGGTCAATGGTGAATCAACGGATTTAACCAAGATGATCGGTAAAATGAACGAGGATCAGCTTCGAGTATTTGACAGAGTAAAGACTGCAATTAATATAGAAGGGAGTCAAAGTCTAAGACTTTTCGTAAGTGGAGAAGGAGGCACTGGAAAAAGTTTTCTCATTGAAGTAATCCAACTATGGATTCGATCGGAAACACCATATGAAGTAGCTATCACAGCGCCCACTGGGCTAGCTGCATTCAACATAAATGGCTTGACCATACATAAATTACTTCAATTACCTGTAGAGCATGGTTCTAGTATTCCAAAATATCGACAGTTATCGGATAAGGCCTTGAAAGTTCTACGAGAACAATTAAAAAACGTAAAATTGATCATAATTGATGAAATATCAATGGTTTCAAATCTAACGCTTCTGTTCATTAATTCCCGGTTGATCGAAATATTCAATTCAGTTGACGATCCAGACAACGGCTGGTTTGGTGGAAAACATATTCTTGTATTGGGTGACTTGCTTCAGCTCCCTCCAGTTCGTTCCAGTCCCACATATATTGAATTGACCGAAGATGAAATGACGAGACATGTCGGGTCATTGGGGACATTCAATCTTTGGACCAATTTATTTACTTATGATGAATTAACCATAAAAATGCGTCAGAAAACCGATACCAGGTACGGCGAAATTCTATCACGTATGAGAATTGGAATATTCACCTTGGAAGATATAGTTATCTTAGAATCTAGGAAAATGAACCACAATGAGTCACTGACTTATGATGAACGGGTATCGGCATTATGTGGGCAAATTCAGAGCCCACCGCCCGATACAGTTTGTTTACTTTCAACACGCAAGCAATGTAATATTTTGAATGACCGAATGTTGCAAGAAATAGCTTCGGAAGAAGTCATTCTGATTGCAATTGATGAATATAGTGGTCCCAAAATGTTCCAGAAGAAAGCTCATAAGTTATTAGAAAACTCTGAAGATGATGCTAATGAAACAGCCGGTCTAGCAAAACAGATCAAAATTAAAATTGGTGCTAAAATTATGATTAGACGTAACATTGATGTTACTAAGGGATTGGTGAATGGAGCTATTGGGACAATTCGGTCTTTCTCTAAATATTTGAATACAGAAGGCATCGAAACCGTAAACATTGTATTGAGCAATGGAGATGAATGTGCTATTGAACGATTCATCGCGAAAATTCAAGTAATAGATTCTGCTTTCGTCATTCGTCGTCAGTTCCCTATTTGCCTTAGTTATGGAATGACGATTCATAAAAGTCAAGGATTAAGTTTAGATAATGCTGTCGTCGATGTGGGAAATACTATGTTCACATCAGGACAAACGTATGTTGCCTTATCAAGACTTAAAACTTTGAATGGTCTCCACCTTATTAACTTTGATCCACATTCAATTAAAATAAGTAGACATGCCATACAAGAGTATAACCGCTTGAGAACCATCCTTCGACCAGATTTGCCAGTGTACGAAGTATCTCAAAAAACTTGGTACAAAACTTTCGATTTTCTTTGGGCAATCGAAGGATTCAATATCGGTGATATGTTCCATGCACAGCCACCACAAAACTTGTCAAGCTGGTCGATTCATCTTAAGGAAAGAATTATTAGTAAAAAAAGAACGAAATTATATTGAGTTATCAAGTTTGTTAGAGGCCTACCTAGATCAAGCGAAGGTTTTAGATTCTGCAGATATTAGGAAATCAATGGGTCATCCTTTCAATTCATCTGAGCTTCAAGATCCAGCTTGTTTCCTAGAAGCATTATGTCAGAGAGATGATAACTTGAATCAACTTCTGACGCACGTGCTAAATGTTTCAAGCACATGTATAGTATGCACGTACACTTCTACGTATAGTGTATCGCAATTTATATGCTTAATCTCGTTGACCGGTCTCAAGACGAAGAAATTGACTTTCCCAGAGGCTTTTGCAGCGCTATCTGCTAGGTATAGAGAGAATGGATTCTGTACCAAATGCAACACCATACAGCAGTTGCTAGTAAAGAATGAAATGACTTCTGCCAGCTCCATCATTATACTTAAATTCACTGGAGCCGAGTTACCAAATGATATCATCGATCTTGGGGAGTATAGGATTTCTGCAGTTCCTTCATCAAAAATGACTATATGCAATGAGAAATATCAAGTGATGAGTGCGATATTTAGAGATCAATCGGGTGGGACAACACATTATATGAACATGCTAAGAAGTAATAAGTCAGAATGGATATCCATCAAAAGGCCATTGATTCAGAAATGTAGGTGGCCTATTGGTTCTAAAAATTTGTATATACTATTACTCGAGAGATGTAACAACGGAAGGCAAATTCACTCTAAGCGCAATAAAAACTCATAAAATGATACACGGAAATGTTAATCATAGTTTTAGAAGAAAGAGGGACTGAATGAGTTTTCTCGCGGCAGGATGTGTATTAGTTCCAGAGCATAGGCCTTGTGTCAATGAAATTCACTACGCACGTTTATGGAGTTCTGCTAAATTTATTGTACATTGGTGTTCAATGAAGTTCATCAAAGTTCGAAAAACTAATTGGAAGTTTACCATTGTTTCCTATATAGTTTCAGATGAGAGAGACTAAATGAGTGGATGAGTCTCACCGAAACAGGCAGGGGCGGGGCCTGTTTTTTGCTTAAAAAATGATAGACATATGCATTTGATTTCAAATTCATAAATTACGCGTTTGATGTGTCTTCAAATTTACATGTTTGAGTCATAATGCAGATAAATTATGAATTTCTTCGCACCGATGGGCACGCTAATTCAATAGCAGCACGTGTTCCTAAAGAAAAATATCAGCAAATTGTCATCAAATTCTACGAAGAAAAATTAACGTGGCTTACACATGATGACCAAGACTTCAAGAGGACAGATCCAGAGTAGCGCTCAACATTCCAATAGAACCGTAAAGCTCGCATCAAGACTCGTCACATTTAGAAGTGTGCGAATGAATATCATTGTCACATATATTATCAGATACATATATTATCAAATTTCACTCCGGATTCTGTTGAATCATTTACCCACAAAAAAAGAACCATACACGCGCGCATCTCCTTTCTAGTATATAATATTTCTATTATATCTTTTATATTATAACTAGAAATACATTTGTAATATATTTAGAAATTATATATAAAATTAAAGTTTCATATGAAATTTATATATATAATTTTCCTAATTTCATATAATTTTTTATATAATTTTATAAAATTATATATATAAATTCAGTATTTAGATATACATTTCATGAATAATTTCATTCGAATGACGCAAAAGAAATGCTATATGGCCAACAAAATTATTAAAAATAAAAAAGAACGCGCCATGTGAACGTTTAGAACGTATTCTTGGGGGGGCAAAAAGATGGGGGGGGGGCAAAAAGATGGGGGGGGGGGCAAAAAGATGGGGGGGGGGGGGGGCAAAAAGATGGAGGGGAAGATGGGAGGATGGAATGAAGAAGGAAATTCAAGATTGAAAAACCCTTACGCAAAAGATGAGCAATAAAGCCCAATTTTCTAAAAGTCAAGAGCACTGTTTAGCCAATTTTTCCGATTGAGAAAAAACTTCTTACGCAACAGAAGAGCAATAAGAACCTATTTTAAAGGAGCCACATTATCCTAAGTCTCAAATTATCTCAAATGCATAGGCAGAGAAGGGGGGGGGGGCAATATGGAGGAGGTAGGAATCAACTTACAACTTAACGCCATTGAAAATTGAGTACATTTTCATGACTCAATCGGGATTTGCTCTTTTGGAACGAGGCCCTGGAGGGTGCCTGAAAATTTCTGAATGTGTCATGGGGCTGCATCATAGATTTACGCAGTAGCTCCATCTCTATTTTTGAGTGATGAAGTAGGAACGAAGGGGTAGGCCTTTCTACGTTGGAAAACGGCTTCATCTTTTCACTGTTGATAACAGTGCACATGGCGCGCCCGTTTTTTTTCAAATAGAACTAAGCTTTCCCCAGAATAATCACCTCAAAAATGATGAAAAAATTATCCAACACAGAAAATTACACATCATTCTCGTCAGACATGTATAAAGGAGAGTATACTGGCAATGGTATTGAATCCACGACAGCAAAAAATAGAAGAAATGATTAAGGGATTCAAAATAAATGAATCGCAACCATGTCAGTAGTTCTTCAAACTGTATTTGATCCATGAGAAGCTGATGGAAGTATGAAAATCTTGGAGCGCTCAACATTCTGTCAAATAAAAATGAAATTAGTGAGTATGTAGCGGAGGTAGCCTTCAGTACGCTAAACTCAACAGTAGACTATCCAAATGTCAGTAACAGGGGAGGGACATCTCGATTTTCAAATTGTACGTGGCTAAGACAGCTTTCATCACGTCAAATCATTCTACAACTATACAGATTCTGTTTGAAAAAAACCGGGCGCGCCATGTGCACTGTTATCAACAGTGAAGCGATGAAGCCGTTTCCCAACGTAGAAAGGCCTACCCCTTCGTTCCTACTTCATCACTCAAAAATAGAGATGGAGCTACTGCGTAAATCTATGATGCAGCCCCATGACACATTCAGAAATTTTCAGGCACCCCTCAGGGCCTCGTTCCAAAAGAGCAAATTCCGATTGAGTCATGAAAATGTACTCAATTTTCAATGGCGTTAAATTGTAAGTTGATTCCTACCTCCTCCATATTGCCCCCCCCCCCCCCTTCTCTGCCTATGCATTTGAGATAATTTGAGACGTAGGATAATGTGGCTCCTTTAAAATAGGTTCTTATTGCTCTTCTGTTGCGTAAGAAGTTTTTTCTCAATCGGAAAAATTGGCTAAACAGTGCTCTTGACTTTTAGAAAACTGGGCTTTATTGCTTATCTTTTGCGTAAGGGTTTTTCAGTCTTGAATTTCCTTCTTCATTCCATCCTCCCATCTTCCCCTCCATCTTTTTGCCCCCCCCCCCCATCTTTTTGCCACCCCATTCTATTGAAAAACCAATATTTAAGAAATTGAGAAATTAATCATTTTAATGGAAGCCACGCCACTTTCCGACGTTTTTGTGTGAAATGAGAAGTCCGTGAGACATTTCGTTGCAGCGTTGGCAGCAATGACTCATGATATTCACGCGACAGACTCGACTCGAAGAAATGATGAGCCGATGTTGGCATCATTGTTTAAAGGGAAAAAGCGGTAAATTCGTAACATTGATCGGTTCAATGCTTTTGAATTCAGTTTTTTTTTTCTAATAACTCGGAATCGAAACGAGATAGAGAAATTTTCATAAACATCTTTTTTATTGAGAAAAATTAGATCTATTATAAAAGTAATGACAAAAAACTTTCTATCTCTCTTGATACCGGAAATATCATTACTTAAAAATTAACATGATAATTTAGCTATAAAGAAATTGACAATTACACAAAGAAACGCCATATGGGCCGACAAATTATCAAAAATAAAAAAGAACGCGCCATGTGCACGTTCAAAACGTTCTGTATGGTTAGTTAGTATTACTCAAAATATTGGGGGAGCAAAAAGAAGACAAAATCCAAAACAAAGAGATTACGACGCAGAAATAATTGCAATAAGGGAACCAAGTACTAGTCTCTCTGTAATTACTGCAATAGGGGAGGGGAGATATGTTCTTCTAAGAAAAGCAGATCTAAAATTCGACTATTGAAAAAAATGCACGTGGCGCGCCCTTTTTTTCAAAAAAAAAACTCAGTCATTCCGTGAAAACTATACCAAATGTTGAAAAAAACGGGCGCGCCATGTGCATTTTTTCAATAGTCGAATTTTGGATCAGCTTTTCTTAGAAGAACATATCTCCCCTCCCCTATTGCAGTAATTACAAAGAGACTAGTACTTGGTTCCCTTATTGCAATTATTTTTGCGTCGTAATCTCTTTGTTTTGGATTTTGTCTTCTTTTTGCTCCCCCAATTCAAAAGGATTGAACCGATCAATGTTACGACTTTAACGCTTTTTCCCTTTAAACAATGATGCCAACATCGGCTCATCATTTCTTCGAGTCGAAGCGTGAATATCATGAGTCATTGCTGCCAACGCTGCAACGAAATGTCTCACGGACTTCTCATTTTACACAAAAACGTCGGAAAGGGGCGTGGCTTCCATTAAAATTATTAATTCCTCAACATTTGCATTGTTTTTCAATAAATTAAATATTGATTTTTCAATAGAATGTTGAGACGGACATGTGATATTTTTTTGGGTGAGAAATAATGCTTAATTGAAAAAAAAAAAAAACCGTCTAATCCTATTTGTAAATTATGCGCGTGCACGTTTTTAAACGTTCACATGGCGCAAAACGCTACCGCGTTTTTTGATTACGAGAAATGAAGAAAAATATTGGATTTTTTTTCTGACAACTTTCAAATGAAAATCATGTGACATTTTTTTTGTATACATTTTCTTTGTAACCACATTCGAAGGGGTTCACCTTGGTGGAAGGTAAGCTCATTTGCGATGATGCCTGTTGTTTTAGAATTGAAGAATAAGATTCTTCTAAGGTCCTTGAGGTGCAAAGAATGATTTTCATAAAACACCCCATAAATACTTAAGAAAATCGTATTTTTATTTCCAAGACTACATAAATTTATCGCAAATGAGCTCACCTTTCACCTCGAATGGAAATGTTTACGCTATTCCTCGAATCGGGTGAAAAACCAGATTTTTTTGAAGACTGAAAAATCATTTCGACACTTGAATCCCATGTAAAATCGCCTCAACTTTTCATCAGAAAAGAGTTATCACGGACCGTTCAAGCAGAATGCCCATTTTACCCCGATTTCCTCCATATATATAGATATACTCATTTCTAAAAATTTATTGTCTTTGAAGTACAGTACAAAAAAGGGGACTGTCCCTCTTCTAGCCGTTCGAAAATGCCAATCCTCATGGATTTCATCATAATTTCATTCTTTTCCTCTTTTTCTAATTCAATAATGCCGTAAAAAAGAGACCGTCAATACTGTAGAAATTGATTAATACAGTCCACGCTCTTTAAAAGATACCCTACGGGACAACAGGAGAGGTTAATTCGAAGAATTGGGGCCCCCACTTTTCTCACTAGTCTAGAGGGGAAAAAAAGTTCTCAATGTTTTATATGAGATACCTTTCCATTTTGGGAATTTCATGGAAAAATTAGACTGTTTGTTTGGTACCATTTCCCGAGGGAAGCTATTCAGTATTTTCAATGAAAAAAATTTATATGTTTATATAGGGGGAGGTGTGGTAAAAAGGCCACTAGGGGTAAGATGAGCATATACTCACTTTGTAATCGTATATTACGAGAAATCAAGATAAATATTGCAGATATCGTTTTCTGACGATTCCATTGGGAAGGTCAGGAAAGTTTAGGTGGAAAACATGTGTCAAAATTTTTGTTTTGAATTTTTCAAAAATTCGATGTTTTTCACCCACATTTAAAGGGGTTTATCTTGGAAAAATGATAAAAAATCATTTTTTCTCTCAATATCTCCAATTCTATTTGTCGTAGCGCACTGTGGTCGTGCTCAAATTAAAGATCTCGTCATCCCCAACATATCCTCCAAAAATGATCGATTTTTACCAATAATTAAGAAAGTTATAGGCCAAAAATTGATTTTCATAGAATGCCTTTCAACTTTCTCAATTTTTGATGAAAATCAATAATTTTTGGTGAAAATGTTGGGGATGACGAGACTTTTAATATAAGCACGACCCCAGTGGGCTACGACAAGTAGAACGGAGATATTAAAAAAAAAATTATTTTTTCCATTTTTGCTGAGGTAAACCCCTTCAAATTTGGGTGAAAAAATCGAATTTTTAGAACATTTAAAGAAATCAATTTTGACACTTGATTCCTATGTAAATGCTTCCTTGATTCAATGGAATCATCAGAAAATCCCTATCTCGAATATTTCAATCAGATGTCCATTCTACCTCGATTTCCCCTATTTATAATGAGCGTGGATTGTACTTTAATGAAAAAAATCTTGAATTCATGGCAAATGATCCCACCTCTCATCTTCATCCAGAATTTCTAATAAAATAAAGTAGCGCGAAAAAAACATTTTTTTCCAAGTACTGTCTCCCTCTTCTCTTTTATGTTGACCAGTTCCTGAAATACAACATGAAATTCCAAATAAATAAGCCAAAATCGAGGAGGTTGAATGAAACATGGGAGAAATTTTATCCGGAAATTTGGTGAATACGCAGAGCTGGTTGAAATCTTCGTTCGGAGCTCCCATAATCATTTTTAATATTCGAAAATTACCCGAGTCGAAATTTTGATGCTCGTTTGATTCTCCAAATTTTCCGAGTCAAGAGAACTTGGAGAATCATATGAGAAGTATGTGTTCTATGAAATAAATCCATTCTGAGTGCTCATTTTATTCTCCTCAATGTAGTTATTTCCTTAAATACATCGAGGAGAATGAAATGAGAATGTTAGGAAGTGATCGTTGAATCCTCGTTGAGCTCTCCTTCATGTAGGTTCTAGGCTGGGTGGGGGTATTGAAATGGTAAATCGAAAATACTCAATTTTCTGTTCATTTTTGAAAGTTAATTTCGAATTCGAAAATGGGGAAAATTGATTATTAGAATAATTGTTCCATCTACAAATTTGAAATTGTCTCCCAAAAATCTTCAGCAGAGTATCTCGGTTTACCATTAACTAATGAACTATTGAACTCATAACTCAATTAGCTAAAAGAAATAAACAAATACTTAACAAACATGAGACCCACTATCTTCATTGATAATTTTGAATATGCACATGAATATTAATAGATAACGAGTATATAATTATAAGCTCATGTACTTGTTGCTCCAATCAATTATATCTGAAGACTCATCTCTTTCACTTAGTCCATCAAAAGAAGATTCAGTTCCCATTTGATGTGAGTCATGTTCATAGTTTGGTGCAAATGAAAATGCCTCGGTATTCATTGAATTATTAAATGTATACTGGCGGCCAGGATCAGTCAAATTCACTCCCTGGGATTGTGTTTCTTCCGAAGCTGGACGTTCTATAAAAAAGTGGAAAATATGTGGAGCAATGAAAAGAGGCGGAAGAATAACATAGTTTGAGAATTTATTGAAAGATAAAACTCAAAATATCGTTTTTTCACGCATAAAGAATTAATTCTAGAATTTTTAATTGTTCAAATGGAAACGAGATATTATATGTATTACCTTCATTAATTTTCCTCTTTTGTAGTTTCAGTCGTTCTAAAGTTTGTCTCTTTTTCATTTGAATCGACATTCTTTGAAAGGCGGCGGTCTGGGCGTCGCTTATTACCACAAAAGTGATTAATTGTCTCATTATACTCTGATATGTCAATCACCTTGCCTGATCTACTACTCGCCCACGCTAGTTCAAAAAAAGAATAACGAGCTTAGAGAAAATCCATTGATATTTTTTTCAGTAAGCAAGAGTTAGAGAAAGATGAGGGGATTCGATTGGGAAGTTTGTTTTCGAATAGTATCCTGGAACAGAATGAAATATATTGATTCTTATATGTGTCTCTTTGGTTGGATATCCAAAGAGACGAAACGTCTCTCAAACATGAAAATGATTATTTAATAATTTATAAATACCATGTAATCCGTTATATAAGCAGCCATTAATCCTTGGATGAGCAGCCTTACTTGTTCCCAATGCACAATAGTTCTTAATATTTTTACCGTATATTGACAATAAAGCCTCTTTCACAATCGTCTTCCAATTATAATCAATGCTATTGTATGCTTTCTGCTTAATATAATAGATACTGTGTTCAGACATGTAAAATCCGCAGCCTGGCGCTATTTCTTTATTGTTATCAGAAATCTGTGATTCAGAATGTAAAATTGAACTAAATTAGTTTCTATGCAATATTTGGAATGCTGAAGTGGATGACGAAATTTTTGTATTGGTCTTTCTTGCTAATAGAAGATGAAGTTACAGAGTTCTCTTACTTTAATGTATTTTAAAAACGCTTAACCATTTCATTGCATAATGATTTATAGGAAAACTTGTTTATTCATACTATTTTCAATACCTTTGATGGCTGAATATTTCCCGTATTTTCCTTCAAATTGATTAGATAATTGCACTTCAGTACAGATAGATAAAACTCCTGATTATTCAGGTCCTGCTTCGTTACTATAACATAAAATCAATTCCAAATATTTGGGTTCAATGAAAAAAATTGATTATGTTCCCAAGAGGACTATTATTTTTCATTCATTCATCAAAGCCGATTAAAAAATCTATAAATATTTTCCAGTACCTTTAAAAGGTAATTGTTTAGCAATGGCTCTAACATTGCCATAAATTTCGGAATCACTGTCTCCAAAGTCTGTAGATTCATCAGTATCATCTGCACTGGCGTCCCCTACATTATGATTATTATTTAATTCACTAGTTTCCCTGGATTGATTCATTTTTTGGGTCTGATTCAAATTATTTTCATCCATTCTCTGTGGCTCTGTAACTGATGGCATGAGAAATTCATTCGATTCGTCTTCTGTTTCATTCGAGATATTAATTAAAGTTGACAATGATCGTAGTGGAAAATCCATTGGCTCTGACTGATATCTTTCTTGATCTTTCGATGTATTATCGTCACGGGAAGAGGCTGGCTGAAATAATATTTAATACAATGGATTATTTCAGTGTCAATTTACACTAGACCTTAGATTGCATCTGCACACTCTGTCAAGAACATCATATCTGAAAACTGTCATCATCACACATTTAAAGAATAGAGGAAGATGGAGGAATGAATATAACGTATAAAATTTCTCCTGATCCATCAACTGGATATTGTCATAAAATTATCTCTTTGAAACAAAGCTATTGGAAATGTCGACAAAATTCATGAAAGAACTTGTATTGCAATTAACTTTTTCCATTTTTCTTCTATGACTTTATTCTTTTTTGTTCAATTCAATTTTGAATTTTTGTTCAAGAGAGAATTCCATTTTTTTCTCTGTAGCAAATTCTCCACATTTGCTGAGAGAAAGAAATTTTTTGTAATTCTCTATTAAAAAAAATATATTCTCTTTCAGTCGAAAAAATACACTAATTGAATTTTCTATTCGAAAATGTTCATTGTTCCATTTTCTTTACAAAAATGAGATCTTCAGATTAGTCTGTTTCAACAGTATTTCATTCTTTCAACAAAATCTTTCTACTAAAAATTAGAAAAATTAAATTAAAAAAAATCCAAAATAATTTTCTATAGGTATCCATATTACTTCATCTTTCTTTATTTCTTTCAATGGAATGGCTCCAAAATAGAATTGAATATTTAATCTGACCTCGATAATATCAAAGTTCTGTTCTTGGAACTTTGCGAAATGATCACGACGCGGAAGAGGTGTTGAATTATGATGTTGAATAGGTGTAATGATTCCTCTATTTCCAATGGAATTTCTACCACAGGAACGAGGTGAGAGCTTATGCGCTGAGCCATCCATCAGAACTCGATCACTCCAAGAATAATTGTATTGACCAGAAGTCACAGTTGTTATGGGTGTAGTCATTTTTTTTCTTTTTTCTTTTCTATTATCAATCATACTTGAAGATTTGAAAATACGACGGTTACTGCGAACTTCGTTGTCTAATTTTTTAATATTATCTCCCTTGATTCCTTTGACGAATCTCTGTTGTTGCTGATGTTCCTTCTTCTCTTGCGTATTTCTTGCGAAAAGATTTTCTGTGAATCAGTACAGATATCACCTGTCGTTGTCAGTTTAATATTGTTGAGGATGTACTCGTCAGCTGAAAATATATCTCGGTTACAATGATAAATAATAATTCTGAGTCACACCTAATCAATTAGTAATAATATTCACAGATTTTCCAGCAACTGTATAGTATATAAATTCGCAAAAAGCATGGCCTAGGATTTTTTCCTGTAATTTGACTGTTACACTCAATTTTTTTTTTATTCTAACCGGATTCATGGATTTTTTTCTTCAAAATTAGTGTTATGAACGGCCACAAGCATTCCTTGGCGCTAGCAATCTGTTAATTATTCTCTGTCTTATTTTTGAATAAATTTTCCCCGTGGAAAACTGATGAAAGTTTGACCCATTTTTCATAGACCGGCCAAATAAATGTGAAAATGGCGGTAGTTTTGACGCATCCTGTATTCATTATTAATTCCTTCAATAAAATATGGATTATTTAATTGATCATAAATATATCTTTCTTTTCCTCGATTCACTCGGCTATCATAATCATCACTGATTAATAGAAAAAGTCGATTCAACACAGTCATGGATTGAGATTTTCCCTTCCTCTCAAATCATTTCTGCATTGAAAATGGCAGAACGCGAAATTATTGATTAAAAAATACCTACCTTCAATAGCAATTACTTTAGCCCGATACTTCTGTTTTCCATATTTCAATGTAGTTATGCAACCAATTGCTTGCTGACTTTTGGGGATTGTGCTCAATGGTACAACATTTTTTGTATCTTCATCTACCCACCAGATCAGTGCAAATTTTTTATTAGCACGTGGTTTCATTCTTTTTCTCTTTTGTTCCTGTATCGTTCCACTCATAATGTTGAAAACTCCCACTTGTAGAGATGAAATCCCGTTTGATAAAATAACTCAAGTTGCTAGTACTTTGGTAATATTCGCTTCACATTAATAATTGAAATACAAACTGCAACTTAATAATCATCGATTTTCATTACGAATGAGCACTGAACCGGCCGGCATAATAACGTTGTTAATGAGATGGCGGCCGCGACATTTTACGCACATTCATTCCGACATTATACCGCTAGATGGCTGACAACGTGTCGATAAGGTAGGACGCGAATAGATTGATTCGAGGCCACATTAAACCCAGTCACCCGGTATTTCAACTAAACACCTGTCACTATGATAAAAATATAATAACAGCTAACTTGCGGGAGAAAGATCAATTTCGCAAAATTGTTCTCGAAGTAGGTGTATTTGCTACCGTGATCAGAAACAGACTAACTACACCTTCCAGAATTCGAGCAATGGTTAACTCTGGAATTAACAATTACTTAAGATTATGAAATTGTTGACTCTGCAAAAAGCCAGCTGCAAGAAATGAGTTAATAAGTCAACGAAAACAAGGTGTCACAACGGTTAAGAATTCGAACGCTGACTCATCACCTCATTTCTCCTTCATAAAACTGGGTGACTGCTGAAATGATAACCTGCCCCAATTACATAATCACTAAAGAACTCATTCCCCACTCAAATAATAAATCCCACAGGAAATATTTATCTGGACCTAACAGCCCCCAATTCCTGAAAGTTTACCCTAACACGGAAATCTCTCAAGAATTCATTCACTAACATTTTTATTTTCCAAACGCTTAAAAAAAAGTAAAACACCACGCAACAGTTCCCATAATGATAAAGGGAAAAAAAAACAAAACATTCACACTGCATCAGCAGATCAGGTAACACTCTCTGTCTGAGCTAAAGCAGATAAGCTGACAAACGTACTGAAATATGATCCCTTCTTTCCGTTCACTTTCTACTTCAGCTGTGTTGCTGCAAAACCAAACTTTATTCCGGTGTTTCCCAATTTTTCTGCCTGAGGAACGGTAGAAGGAAGATCACAAAGAGCTGCCTCATTAATCCTTTTGTTAACGGGCATTGGATGTCCTGGACGAACCGGAACTAGTGACACTGTGGTAACGGGTGTTTCATAAACTCTTTCAATCTGTGGCTGCCTAAGAGGAACTTTGTGAGTGAATTTATTCATCTTGCTGGGCTTCTTTCTGCAACAAAAACTGAGCAGGGCACAAGGATTCATCCCCCTCCTGATCAGGACTGTCGTCAAAACCCCCATTGCCAACATTAAAAAACCCGTTACACTGCAATTGGTAAGTGAGAATCACCTATGATAATACTCTTCCTGATTATGAAGGCCAATTTCTTGTGCTTTCCCAATGGTTTCCTGGATGGACTCATTGAAAGGATCAGAAGCAGTGTAATTTGGTAAAATGTTGTGCTCCAATTTTGTCAAAAAGTTCGGGACATTTGGAACCCTTGCCAAAATAGGTGCCATTTCAGAGATATTCATTGTAAATGGTAAACCATGAATACTAGGTAGCCCCGATGCAACACTTCCCATTCCTTCCAACACAATCGATGACGTTTCTACTGAGCAATTCAAACTTAATCGCAAAATCCCTGTTCCTTGAAGAATCACAGTTTCCAACGGTTGCCCATTACAACTTATTTCCAGACTTTCTGGAGACATTGTTGAATACAACCAGCCTTCATTATTATAAAGTTCAGTCCATGTAGTCTTAAGGTTCCTTGTCATTCTCACATCACAATTGTTTAAAGATTCAGGTGTAGGCTGCACATCGTTATTAATGAATAACATCAATTCACACTCCGTGGACCCGCTAAACTTCCTGAAAGGAAGCCCCCTTGGACAAGCCAGGCAGTTCTCTAATGGAATACATTTCTGCAAATACCTGTCCATAGCCAATGCATATCGAGATGTAAATTTGGAAATTAAGAGATAATCCGCCCGCGGTTTGATGAATGCACCAATTTTCCGATCTCGCTGGATAATTTGTGGTCCCTTACAAGGTATCATCTTATACAAATCCAAATACTGCCTTGGTAGTTAAGGGATTTTTACCGTTACTAGGAATCGCCCCTTATTTACTCCAGTTACGATTTTGGAAATCTTAGAAATTACAGCAAGATCCACTTTCTGTCTTGATATAGGAAATATACTATCCGCTGTAGCCTTTTCGATCTCTTCTATTGCCTTCAAAAGCCCCGCATTGCTAATCAAGAATGGGTTCAATTTACCATGCTTTGCATCTTCAATTGCATAAATTGCTTTATGCAACGTGTTCAACTGCTGACTAACTGCAAATTCAACTTCATCCCCAACTCGACTCATGTGCTCCATGTAATCAAACTGTGTAATCTGATTTGACATCCTGAGATTGGCCGCCAAAATTGCTGTTACCTGATTTTCCATAATTTTCGTATTACCAAAATTTTTCTCATTAATCTGTCTCAAATTATTAACTTCCGCCTGGATTACATGTGTAGAATTCTCAATCAGGTGCGTGATCTGCCTTTGATCCTGATACAACCGATCGATTTCCTTGGTCAGATGTTCATGGTCATTATAATCCATGGTCCCGAAAATTTTCCTAGCTATGGTTCCAACAAAACCTAATAGAAGAGCTCTATTAATCCGTTTCCGTGCCCGTTCTTCCAATATATCACCCAAATGTTTCTGAGCTGCGCTAATTTCTCGTGATAAATCTCTTATTCTTTCCAAGCGAAGCCTTTCCCCACAGATTTTTGAGTCAACCTGTATAGAACACTCTTTGAAATATTGATCAACTTTATCTAGAGCAGATAGCTTTCGGCTCAAAAACGAATTGACATCGAGAGTAATAAGCAAATTCCATTCTTTACTAATAATCCTGACTTGATCAATTTTCTCAAAGTAAAGTCCCGGGCTATGTTTAATTTGATGAATTTGGAAATTTCCATGATTTACCGAAGATTCCATTTCCCCCTTTGCAAATTCAACAAATCTAAAGAACAGGTACCATCTCCAAATGAGGCTGACCATTTTCATCTAAAAACAATAAAATTTCCAAAAATCGTTACTCAATCTCCACACAGCTATATCAACGGTACAGTAGAAGTTTCGTCGTCTCTCACTTTCATTTCCTTTTCAAGATTTTTGGATTGCTAAACGTAATGTTTGGCTGTTTCACCAGAATTCCTGAACCCATTTTGGCCAATTCATCGGCCTTCTCATTACCATAAATGCCCTTATGTCCTTCTACAAACTCAAATTGGACGTTAATCCGTCTTGAGATGATATCTAATTCCTGTAAAATTTCTTGGTTTACTACGGGTTTTCCCTTTGCATTTTTCCAGCCATTCTGCCTCCACTTTGGAATGTATTCTTTCATGCAATTCACTAAATATTCCGAATCAGTATAAATTGTTATACGCCCGAGCTGAAATTCTATCGCAGTCGAACATGCCTCTAAAATGGCAAGAATTTCGGCAACTATATTAGTTACTCTTTCCTGCTTCAAAGTTCTCGAAACATTCAGTGGATTATCATCGTTAAACCACACTCCAATTCCAGCAACTGCATTTGGGCATCCGTTGAAAGAACAGGAACCATCAACGAAGATCTTAATTCTTCCAAATCCATCCCGGTTGAACAAGGGACCATATCTCTCGGAAGCCATTAACTAAAAAAAAATTTTTATTTTTTTATTTTTTTATTATTATTAGGGGCTGGGAATACTGGTCTTGTACTATTCATAGCAACGTTTCAGTTTATTTGGATGTTTCATAAAACGTTGACCCTCCTCCGTTTCCAGAACTACATTCCCTTTTTCCGTGATTTCCACTATCTCATATGGTCCTGTATATTGGGAATCAAGTGTTCCCGTCCTGGGTTCAAGCGAAATTCCCAATCCTCAATTCCAGTGGCCTCACATTTCGGTCATAGATTTCTTTGGAACGTAATTTGGCTTTTCCCAAATTGTCCACTGCTATCTGATGAATCTGGTCAATTTTATTTATGAAATCTATCATATAGTCATTATAAGTTTCGATTTCATCCAAATCTTGGAAATTGGAAGGCAACCTAGCTCTCTTGCCATACATTAACTCAAATGGGGTGAAATTCGTTGCACTATGCACAGTGGTGTTATACGACAACATAGCGAATGGTAGCAATGAATCCCACTCTGTCACATTATCCGTATAAACCTTCAGATATTCCGCCAAAACATGGTGACTGCGTTCCAAGGCCCCATTAGATTCTGGTCTATATCCCGACGTCGTGACATGGTAAAATCTCAACAGTTTCCCCAATTGAGCTAACGTTTTACTGGTGAAGCTAGCACCTTTATCCGTTAAAATTATTCTCGGACATCCATATATAGCGACAAATTGTGCAGCTATTGCAAACGCAATAGTATGTGCTCTTATATCTGGAATTGGTACTGCTGTACAATGTTTAGAGAAATTATCCTGGATTGTAAGAATATGACAATTTTTCTGCGATGTTACTGTTAATGGTCCCACAGTGTCTATGGATATTTTCTTAAAACATTCCGTTGGCGTTTCAGTTATCAGCATAGGTTGCTTCAGCTTTATCCGTTGCAACTTCTCCAGCTGACAAGTTCTGCATCGTTTGATATAGTGTTCAATTTCCTGTTTGAGACCTGGCCAATAAAATCTCTCTCTAACTCGATGAAAAGTCTTCACAATTCCTTTATGACCACCTGGAAGAGTCTCATGGCATTCCCGAATTATTTCTGGACGAATGGCGACAGGTGGCATTCTGATATTTCCATGACACAGGACAATCTCAATTGGATCATTTTGAAATTCCCATTCCAAGAAAGATCTGATTTTAATCTCAGCATCAATCTCATCCCCCTGCAAAACCATTTTGATACATGGTACTTGAAATTTGTGCAAGGCCTCTCTCAAATTCTGCAAGAAAATCCTGAGTGTTTTCAGTTGAACCTTTTCAAAATGCCATTGTTTGACAACCATGGTGAAAGTCCTAAATTTTCCCATCTTCGTGACGATGACCTGACCTTTCTCCGGTTTGGATTCCTTGAAATTTTTCAAATCAATTATACCCAAATCCCCGAGAAGCTTCGTACTTTGTTTAGTGGCCTCACAGTCCGCTGCCAAGAAATGAGCGATATTATCCCGCTGGAAAGTTAATCCATCCCGAGTCTCTCTCACATTCGCTAAGCATTGATAATGGTCACTTTGAGGGATGTCAACATTCTCAGCGAAGATCTTTTGAGGAAATTCTAAAGGCGGCGATGAAACTCCAGGATCAACAACTGTATCAATGTTATTTGTCCCTGCAATAGGCAGAGGCTGATAATTTCCATTGATTACATTCTCCACGATTGGTTCATCGGAATTATCTATTTTCTCCTCGATGAATAGCTCACGAGGAGATAAGTCAGGTTGACCCCCCTTATTCGATGGATCAACTTGTGGAGAAGACCCAGCCATCGGACTTTCAACAGTTGTCGGCAGAATTTGAGGAAGTGATTGCCGTTCCCGCGGTGCTTGAGTAACGATGGAATGTCTCAAATTTCGTGGGACCACTTGGACTTCCGCAACCTCATCTTCCAACTCATCTTCCAGCCTTTGAGATTGTTGAGAAAACTCCTCCATTTTACTGTCAAAATTGGAGACAGCTTCCTCTAAGTCAGTCAGGTACTTCTTAAATTCCGTAGATCTTTCTCGAATTATATCCGCATCTGATTTTGGATTAGAATCAGAAGAATCAGGTTCAGAACGTTTTTCAAGATCAGCCAACTTATCCTCAAAATTCCTGGATGAAGTGCTCAACTCATCGACAAACTTCGGACCCAGACTTGTTCTCCGTAGCTGGTGCAATGGTAAAATGCAAGGTTCAGATGATAATTTGGATTCTTCATTTTCCCCTTTCATTCTGGATCGATTCAGCATGATTTCATCAAATCTTCGCAAGCTTTCCTTTAATGTTGGCAAGCTCTCCTTTATTGTTGGTAAGCTCTCCTGTGGATTTGTCGTGACATTGTTTACCAACTCTTCCTCAGCCTCTTCCTCTAAATCAGACATCAGATTTTCAACCTCAATGATTCCGGGTTGATTACCAAATTGATTTTCGGGATCATTGATTTCCAAAGAAGAAACCTCAGGAATACCTTCCACTGTAATTACCTTCTCCAGCATTCCCGCAGCTATCTCTTCACCATTCTCTATATCCTTATCCCCTTCACCAGATGCAGATGGAGTGGCATCGGATATTTCCTTTGAAGTAGAATTCACTTGAGGTATCATATCAGTAGTTGGAGTGGAAGAGCTTGAAGAAATATTCCTTCTATATTCCCTTGCATCCCTGTATGATAACGGAGTACGGGTCCCAGTAACGATCTCGTTCGCCCTTCTATTGGCAACTCTAGATGCGATTGTAGAACCTTCCGCACTTTCCGCTAAGGGTTGATTCTGAATTCTCACTCTCTTTTCCAATGCTGTTGTCCATGTTGTCCTGAGAATTGGTTTTGGTGTTGTTTCTCTGACTGTACTCCCTATCAAGACCGTTTCTACTGGCCCTGATAGGGGATTCTCCGAGAAGGGTACAGCCAGAAAATCTCTCTTGAGTTTCCTCACCTCGACTTCGAAATTAAAATCATTTAAACGGGTCTTCCATTTCACTTGCCTGGTGGTAGGGTTTTAAGAGTCCCTCAACCAGTTTATTGCCGGTGTATTAGCAATAACAATGAACGGAACCCCGAAAATATATGGTTTGAATTGTTCCAAGGCAAAAACCACTGACAAACAATCCAACTCTATGGATGTATATCTCGTTTCCGTATCCTTCAGATTCCTAGACGCGAAAGAAATAGGATGATCTTCTTCATCTTCCCCGACTTGGCTCAAAATGGCTCCTACTCCGACTTCCGAGCTCCATACCGTCACGGTGAAAGGTTTTTGGGTATCTGGATAATATAGTAGAGACTCCTCGCCTATAGATTTCTTCAAACTCTCAAAAGCTTCATGCTCCTGCGTGCCCCAATCAAATTTGTGAGTTTTCTTCAACAAATCATATAGCGGCTTCGCGACATCAGCATAATCTTTTATAAAACGTCTGAAGTAATTAGTAAACCCGAGGAATCTCCTCAAACCTCTTACCGTTGTTGGTGGGGACATATCTCGTAGCTGTTTCAGTTTATCTGGATTAGGTTGTACTCCCCTTTCGTTAATTTTATGCCCCAGATAACCAATCTCCTTGCAGAAGAATCTACACTTATCTGGTTGAAGAGTCAAGCCATTTTTCCTTAAACATTCAAATAAATGTCCTAATCGCTCGAAATGTTCTTCAGTTGTCCTTGAATAAACAACTATATCATCCAGATAGACATAAAGCTCTACCCCCTTCAAACCACTTAAAGCCTCGTTCATCATTCTTTGAAAAATGGGTGGTGCATTTTGTGAACCAAACGGCATTCTGATATACTCATAATGTCCATTTGGCCCTGTGAAGGCGGTTTTTTCTTTGTCCTTTCCTTCCATTTCAATTTGATGGAATCCATTGGCTAAGTCAAACACACTGAAGTACTTGGCCCCCCCTAACTGAGACAAAATTTCCGCAATGTCCGGTAATGGGTAGGAATCTCCTATTGTCTTTTTATTTAAATCTCGGAAGTCAATAACCATCCGCGAACGTTTATTGCCCTTGGAGTCCGCTTTCTTTGGAACAATCCAAAGTGGTGAGTTGTAGGGTGATTCCGAGTTCCTGATTATTTCCTGGCTCATAAGATGATTAATCTGTTTATTTATCTCTCCTTGATGTTGTGGGGGATATTTGTACTGTCTTTTGAAAATTGGCTTATCATCAATCGTTCGGATTTTAACACTTGAAATGCCTTGCTTTCCCTAACTTGTCACCAGGGAGATGAAAAATGTTGCAATACTCCTGAAGGAGACGTCTCAATCGTCTTGCTTCATGAGAATCAACATTTTCCAAAAGCAAAGCCTCCAAAACCCTTTTCACTCTCCCCTCATCATACTCAGAACTCTCCTGAGCAAGCAAACATGAAGCTGACAACTCCTCTTCTCTATCTTCCGACTCTCCTTCGAAAGATTCCAATACTTGCGGCTCTAAGTTCAGGAGGAATTCTGCCTCGGTGGTATTAATGATGATTGCGGACGCCACCCCCTTTTCTACCTTAACTACTGACTCTCCCAGATAAATGCCTTCCTCCAAAGGAACTCGGGGCAAATATCCTCCCTCGAGATCAGTATTCTTGACATAAATAGGGATCACCATACGTGAACGAGCTGGTATCACTATAGGTTTCCCATGGAAAAATTCCTCATACCAAGGAATAGGTTCACACGGTATTCTGTGTATTATTAAATTTCTTTCCAGATACCGAATCTCTACTTTCTCTTGAATCAAATATTCAGTACCTAATATACCTATTCCTGCTACTGGCAATTTCTGATTTACCACGTGGAAAATCACAGGAACTCCCATAATGAATAAGGTCACCGTTCCTATAGTATAGATGTCATTGGTTAATCCTATCAATCTCTCTACTCGTGGTGGATAAATCTTCACATTCGGATTCAAACAATCGAATTCAATCGAATTAATATCTGCACCGGTATCAATGAAAAATGGCTGCCTAGATCCTTCCAGATTTGCAACAATTAAATTGAGTCTAGGACCCCCTCCATTGTAGGAGATTGTGGCGGTCTTTGATTTCCCAAGACATGAGGGCAGGCAAAAATGAATTGGTCGTAGAATATTTTGCTGTAACGTGATAGTATTGGAGGAGAAGGAGATATGCGCATTTGACTTATGGAAAAACTCATCTCCAAGAATGGCATCATAGTCCCCTGCAAAATCTCGAACCACATGGAAAATTACCATTAATCCAGGGAATAATTCAATGGTTACTTCTCCTAAACTGTTTGTAATTTGGGTGGAAAGTCCCATAATTTTGATTTTCCTTGAAACTTCAACCGGAGTATCGTCTTTCAAGCTACTGAGGCTAATGAGATGGACGCCCGAGCCTATATCTAACAAGGTGATCACACCAACCTTGAAATATTGACCTCTTAACGTCACTCGTGAGCCCATCCCAAGATTACAAACGGTTGCTGGTTTCTCTGATGATGACGAAGAATGCTGGTTATCCGTTGGCAATACTACTGGTTTAGACCGTACATCTATCGTGGATGAAGATTCCCGGCCGAAATCGTATGACGCTGGGATAGTTGGTTGCTCGTCGTTGCGCCATCCCGACGAGCATGATCCCCGTTTAAATCCTGCATCTCATGAGGTGATGATGCGCGGCTAGGCAAGGAGCGTCTATCTCTATCCCGAAATTTGTCTGGTGTACGATCTCTAGATGATCTACTCTCAGTCCTATTCGACAACAGCTTTTCCATTCGTCCGATTATAGTCTCTTCTAGTGTCTTCATGTCTTTTTCCAGTTTCTCTTGAACACCTTCTATATCAGCTCTCCATTCAGATCGCAACTCATCACGAAAGGACACGGATCTTGCCGATCCCACCAAACAGGTTGACGGCTGTTCATGGGGAGGGACTGGTGGTGGAGTATTTGGTCTAGGGAAATACGATCCAGTACGCCGGTTACTATCATACCGTGCTGGACTGTGTGATCTCTTACCCCCTTGACTGTAATAATCCGTATCCGCATACCCATGTCTGGACAGTTCCTGATACGGGACCTGATAAGGTGTCGCATAATTCAGATTAAGTTGATATGACTGAGGCTGCTGATATGGTGTCTGTGAACTATACTGATTTCGGAAATGATCAGGTTGATGATGATTCTGAACATTTCCCTGTGATTGGAACCGGTCGACAGAGGGACGAGTTGGTCTTAGATAACCCCCTTCCTTTTCCATGAGTTCCAAAGCCTCCATTAAAGTTCTAATTCTTTTTACGTGCAGTTTTTCTTGAATGGAGTACGGGGCAAAGTCTTTAACTTTCTCGAGTGCCTCATAATTCAGTGACCTTTCATAATGTGGCACATCCTCGGCAACGAATTCTTGTTTTGCGGCTATCAGACCAAATTCTACCAGTACCGCTAACCTTCTTATAAAATCTTCCAAAGTTTCATCTTTGAATTTTTCTGCAAACTTAATCTGGGATGTATAATGATGTAACCTATAATTCCTTTTGTAATTTTTCGCAAGAATATTGATAATTTCTTCTACTGAAGTGATTTGTTTATTGGCTAAGACTAGTTTTGCAGGTTCTAAGACTTTCTTCAAGACCTCCCGAATATAATCTTCTTTCTTTCCATCTTCATTTGGGATATTTATCAATTGATTACGGACTAATTTTTCAAAATATTCAAAATTTGTATATTCCGGGGTACCAGAAAAATACGGTAGGCTATTACCAATGTCGCGAGCTCTGATGTAATGCTCCTGACTACCAAATGTAGCATTTGCATTGGCAATACCAGCAAAAGATTGATTGATATTATTTGCCATTTTCTTTATTTTTATGTGAAGCTATACAAATTCTTATTCAGGAATCAAAAATCGAAATATAATTCTCTAAACTCAATTGGATATTTAAAATCTTCAAATTGAATGACTTTCAAAATCGAAAGGAAATTTTCTCTACTTAAAAGATCAATGAAAGTATTGGAAATCGTAGGTTCGTATCCTACCGACTGCGCCAAAAATTCTAGCTGTTATCTCTGAGACGCGATTGCTAGCGTCGAGGACAATCAGTAAAACCCCAAACCAACAGGTAATATTATAAATAAATTAAGGACGCTACAATTTTATACTTTCAACGATTTTCACTTTATTCTTATAAAACACATAACCAAAAATACAAAATCACTTCTAATATTCATAAACTCTCGCATTACAAATCGCAAAAGGATTACTGGAACTAATTCTTCAGAAGCCAGATCAACCTCGACAGAAATTTCCCTTCAGAAACATCGAATAGGATTTTATAATTTACTTTGATAATAATGGGATTTTAAATCTGAAAGCTACTTACAAGATTTCTTTCTCTTTCTCGTGAAAGTAATTATTATTCTACAGCTCTCATTCTATGTAGTCGATCCTTGATTATTCTCCGTTAATCCCAAAGATGATCGGTGTCCACGATTCAACAGATTTTAATATTTTTCGTTTAACAATGTTTTTGAGTTCTTTTCCAACACTAGAAAGGTATACACGTTCTTTTTATGTGAGAATCAATTAGCTACACTTGATTCAAGGCCACATTAAACCCAGTCACCCGGTATTTCAACTAAACACCTGTCACTATGATAAAAATATAATAACAGCTAACTTGCGGGAGAAAGATCAATTTCGCGAAATTGTTCTCGAAGTAGGTGTATTTGCTACCGTGATCAGAAACAGACTAACTACACCTTCCAGAATTCGAGCAATTGTTAACTCTGGAATTAACAATTACTTAAGATTATGAAATTGTTGACTCCGCAAAAAGCCAGCTGCAAGAAATGAGTTAATAAGTCAACGAAAACAAGGTGTCACAACGGTTAAGAATTCGAACGCTGACTCATCACCTCATTTCTCCTTCATAAAACTGGGTGACTGCTGAAATGATAACCTGCCCTAATTACATAATCACTAAAGAACTCATTCCCCACTTAAATAATAAATCCCACAGAAAATATTTATCTGGACCTAACAAGCTCTATGGGAATTAAGTAAAAGACGCAAACGCGATAGGTTCAGACCACGTCCTACAGAGCTACCAGGAGATTTTATGAATGATAACAGAGATGATATCGATAATGGAAGGTAAACAAAACGTTTGATACAACTTAATATATTCTTAAATTGCCCATAATACAATTCAAGATTAAATGCACTCATCTATGAATAGCAACTGTAGATCTCGTCAGATATAACTTGAATTGCTTCTAGGAGCGCTGTTTTTGGAGCAGATGATGTAGAGAGGCAATTTGAAGATAGGGATGATGGCGCCAGGTGAGTAAAAGTGTATAGTCATTCAATAAATGAAGTGAATAAAAAAAGTAATTGAAAATATTACCATTGAATATTAGTGACTTGAAGATTATCCACTATTATCCGATACATGTTCTTTTTTTTCGTAAAAATAGAGTAAATTTGGCTGATCGAGTGGCTGTAACACCAGGAGTTCAGCAACAGCTACATAGGTAAACCTTGTCATCATTGAACTAACAGTACAGACTTCAGTGAATTCATTTCAATTCCGCAAAATGTCCTTCAGTTGGAAAAAACAAAAATATGTGAATTGTCCGCGATTTTCTAGTATGCACCTTCTCACTCTTTTATCATTCAACCGATAACAAAGTGCCATCAATTTACATCAATGCATGAAAATAAATCAACTAATTTTATATTCTAGAATTCTGTGGATACCTATTTAAACAGAGTGAAACTCAACTCTGCATTTTCACTGACTGTTCTAGTGAACGAAATTTGATGAAATAACGAAAGTGAAAAGATAATTCCCCACTTCTACTTATTACTTCAGTACTTTATTCTCCAAAAATCTTTTCCGAATGTGATAATCTAATAATAAAACTTCCATAATTTTTAGATTTAATTCGCATTCAAGAATCCAACACTAGGTGCTTCGAATAAACATAAACATATCTTTTTTTTTTCATGAATTGATAACCGAATTAGGGATGACAGTGATGAACAATCTCAGGAACAACACAGTGCACAGAGGTAGGAATCTCATTTCGGGTTCAATCATGTCATTATTAGCCGTTTCTACAGAAAAATATATTTATTTGATACCGATCGTTACTGGAAGAAAATCTTGATAATATGGTGAATGATGCTACGGCCCGGGCTAATTCTGCTCATGATCATTGTGAATCAGATACTGAAGATGAGCATTCACAAGGAGAAACATTCAATGAAGATGAAGGAATGGATGAAGATAATTCTGACGAGGAATATATCAATTTGAACGATCAGATGCAAGAGAACGATGCGAGGAATGAGCATTCGCAGGGAGACTCTGGAGAGTCAGAATATGAAAATGACGAAGGAAGAGAAAACTCTGAAAATTCAAGTGCCGCTGAAGATGGAGATTCCGATGGAAGGAATCAACATTTCATACCAAGAGCTGATCATGAAAATCTACGTGCTCGTCAACCACTGTATCGAGGGGCTCCTATAACTGTTGCAGAAAGTATGCTCCTAATTTTAACGATTCTGTTACGTCACAACGTGACTTATGCATGTTTGGCAGATATAATAACAATAATAAATTTTCACTGCCTTAACGACCAGTTGAAGAAGAATAGTCTCTTCAAGTTCCAAAATTATTTTTCTCTCAATGAAAGTGAGGTGAAGAAACATTTCTACTGTTCCACTTGCTTCAGAACTTTGGGGACTGCTGATACTATGTGCCCATCATGCCCAAAAGAGAAGAAATCATATTTCGTCGAATTACCGTTTATTGAACAACTCCGAGAAATGTACAGTAGAAATGGTTTTCATAATGACTTACAATGGCGATTCAATCGACAACAACCAATGCCCGGTTATCTGAGTGACATTCACGATGGATCATTATATTGTAAGTGGATGGAAGAGGGATTCTTGCGTAATACTAATAATATATCGCTCAATTGGTATACTGATGGGATCCCTGTATATGAATCATCAGGAGTTAGTATTTGGCCTTTGTATTTGACCATTAATGAGTTACCACCTCACATGAGGAAGCAGAAAGAGAATACAATTCTCGCAGGGCTTTGGTTTGGAGATAACAAACCTCATCCCAATATGTTCCTGAAACCGTTCCAGCCAGTATTTGAGAATTTCCTGCGTGGCTATGACGTGCAATTACCTCAAAATAATGAAGCTATCAGAGTCAGAGCAATATTGCTGACAGGTATATGTGATTTACCAGCTAAATCACTATTCTTGAACTTCATTCAATTTAACGGAGATTACGGATGGCCTGCATGCACTACTAAAGGAGAAACTGTCCCAACTGCTGCTGGAGGAACAGTCCATGTTTACAAATATAGTTCTCGTTTGACATTGAGAACTGCCCAAGAATGTATAGAAATTGGGGAAACAGCCACAGTTGATAATATAGTGAGAGGAATTAAAGGTCCGACTATCCTTTCAGCCATAATGCCAGATTTTATAAGAGGGATGGGAATCGATAAAATGCATGCAGTCGATGGAGGAATTGTGAAAAAATATTGACTCTATTGTGCGATGTTAAATACCGCACATTTGGCTTCTCTCTATACCATTTTATAGATGTAATTAATATGAGGTTAACTTCCATAAAACCCCCGAATTTCGATCACTACTTGCTGCTCGTTGTGGCAATATATTTATTGAATTCGGATGTCATATCACCAGCGGGAATTACAATTGCTCAAAATTTCCTCCACAAATTCGTCAAACAATTTGAAAGCTTTTATGGCCTTCAGTTTTGCTCAATCAATGTCTATCAACTGCTTCATTTGCCTAAGTGTGTTGAGTTTCTTGGACCACTGTGGGCATTTTCTTGTTATGAGTACGAGGATTTGAATGGACAGTTCCTCAAATTAATTCATGGGACGTGGCATGTAGATACTCAAGTAGCCAAATCTCACTCTCAATTCATAAGACTGGTACGCTATATCCAGAAATTTCCCGAAGGGCCCCTCAAAAATTACTGCTTGAGTAAAAAATATCAAGTTAAAATTTTGGAACAAATCATTCCTGGGTGTTATTCAGTTGGTACTTATGAATGTTTGAGACGTGTACCTCAAATCATCTATAATATTATGGCACGCGCTGGTTTGATACGTAACTTATCGTTACTAAAGTATTGTAGGTTACTAAAGGACGGAAAACTGTATATCTCAGAAGCCTATCGAAGATCTCTACAGACTGTTCCTTCTGTGGTTCAATATTCAAATAATGGTACATTGAAATTAGGTTCAGTGCAATATTTTATTGAAATTGGGAAGGCTTGTCATTGTCCGGAGCAGCATTGTGAGTGTCGGGATCGTCACATTGCAATTATAATAGAAATAGTGCGTGAGGGAACATATACTGCTCGTGGTGACAGAGGTTTCTACGATACTCGTGAGTTCTCGTGGGAATGCCAGGTAGGCGATAATATTGAAGCTGTCGATATTACTCATCTACAATGTGTATGTGTAAAAATTTTAATCGATGACCAAATATTCATCAGTTTACCAGTGAACCGCCAGGAGTTAGAATAAAGTTCTGAAGTTTTCTTGTGTATTGTGAAAAACATAGGGGAATTTTCTTTCATGTATTAATGCGTATTTTATGTATATTAAAATTTCTCATGTGAATTCAATTTTTTCAATAGTACATTATTTTGTTTTCAAATTTCCCACGTACCACTCAATTCTTTGCATGCGTCTCATTCTCATAGGCAATCACCAGAGTTTTAATAAAGAATCGAGAACTCTATTTAATAGCAATTAATTATTCCGACTTTCACTTGTTTTCGAACGTAATTATCATTCAGTAATGAGAGAACGTGGAGAATCAATTGAGAATGATGAATAGAACCTCAGACGTTGGAGAATCGAAAGAGACTTATTCGAGGACAAGGAGTGGTAAACGAGCTTTATTTTTTGGTGGGAGAAGTAAGTGAGGGCTCAGCGAGCTCTCAAATTTCGACTCGTGTAAGATAATCTCATATTATTTAACAATTCCTTATATTTGCGACGTCTGCATTGAAAATGTTTAGATGGTGGAACGCAGGTGTTATTTTTCTCTTAATAAATTTCCCTTCTCCTCCCAGCGGAATGAAACTAACAAAACAACTGAACTATCACTATTGACAGATCGCTTCACATTCATTATTGATCACTATCACTGGGCTAAAAAAAGGTTCTGGTAAAAATTGCGATATCTCGGTTAGTTATTTAGTTGGTACATTCTTATCATAAGATGTCGCAAAATATTTCGGCTAAATTTTAATTTAAATGATTTTTTGATACTTCTTTGTAAAGCATTTTGAGAGCTATAACGAGAGATTATTGTGGAATTATATCATCTCACTTACTTTTCGAGATATCAAAGAAAAGAACAAGAATTATTCGAATTATTTTCGATTGTTTCTTCAAAATAATCAGGAAACTGAGTGAGTGAGAGGGAGAGGGAGAGCGTAATTTCCGAGATTTTTTTTTCTTTATAGCTCTTAAAATTATGTACAGAAATAGTCCATTGGAAAGTTACATTCCGGAGAGAAAAATGGGTAGGCCAAAATTTTTTTATTCAATGTGTAGGGGGGCTCTAGATAAGCTTAACCTCAAGTTTTCGGGGTCGCAAACCTTATGGAAAATCAGCCATTTAGAAAAAAGGGGTGAAAAAGTTTTTTCTCTCTAGCGGCTAAACCATAAGGGTTAGAAAAATCTTGTAGGAATTTTTTTTGTAGGAAATTAAGCGCCCTACAATTTTGGTCCCAAAACTTTTTGTTGTAGGAGTCATTAATACAGAGTTAATGGACAAAAATTCCTACGACACTGACAAAAAATTACTTTTTCGCCTTATAACTTTTTTTGAGGGCATTTTAAGGGAAAATACCTTCAGAGCAACTTTAAAGTTCGTTCTCTGAGGAATATTTCTCACTAAAAAACTTTCGATTTCCATCAAGTTCTAACCCTTTTATGAGGGGTTGAAAAATTCCGGTTAATGACAAAAAAATGCCGGTATTAATTTCTGCATATTTTTCGGCTCTGGCGAGCTGGTGACGTCATTCACAATGCACTCAGCACTTGTGAGAGCCCCCACCCCTCATCTTCGGCCGCCATCTTGCGAAAAGGGGTGAAAATGGTTTTTCCGCTCTAGCGGCCAAAGTATGAGGGTGAGAAAATTTTGTTGAGATTTTGTTGTCATCAATACAAAGTTAATAGACAAAAACTCCTACGACACTGACAAAAAAATTCTTTTTTGCCACATAACTTCTTTTAGGGAAACTTTAGGAGAAAATACCCTCAGAGCATTTTTTGAGCTCTCTCTATAAGGGATATTTTCCACTAAAGACTTCATAATTTGCATTAACTTTTAACCCTTTTCTGAGGGGTTGAAGAATTCGGGCGCAATTTTCTCCAAATTTGTTGGCACTGGCGAGTTGGTGACGTCATTCACAATGCACTCAGCACTCGTTAGAGCCCGACACCCCTCATCTTCGGCCGCCACCTTGCAAAAAGGGGTGAGAAAGTTTTTTTCGCTCTAGCGGCTAAAGTATGAGGGTGAGAAAAATTTTGTTGAGACAAAAGTAGTGCTGAGTGCATTGTGAATGACGTCACCAACTCGCTAGAGCCAACAAATTTGGAGAAAATTGCGCCCGAATTTTTCAACCCCTTAGAAAAGGGTTAAAAGTTAATGCAAATTATGAAGTCTTTAGTGGAAAATATCCCTTATAGAAATAGCTTAGAAAATGCTCTGAGGGTATTTTCTTCTAAAGTTCCCCTGAAAAAAGTTATAGGGCGAAAAAGAAATTGTTTGTCAGTGTCGTAGGAGTTTTTGTCCATTAACTTTGTATTAATGACTCCTACGACGAAAAGCTATGGAACCAAAATTGTAGGGCGCTCAATTTCCTACAAAAAAAGTCTCTACAAGATTTCTGTAACCTTTATGGTTTAGCCGCTAGAGGGAAAAAACGTTTTCACCCCCTTTTACTAAATGGCGGATTTTCCATAAGGGTTGCGACCCTGAAAACTTGGCGTTGAGCTTATCTAGAGCGCCCCTACACATTGAAAAAAATTAAAAATTGACTTACCCATTTTTCTCTCTGAAACCAAGAAAATGTAACTTTTCAATGGACTAAAAAGTATTCGAGCGAAATGGCAATATCTTGGTTACTTTCCAACATATTGAGAGGAAAAAAAGAATTACTGAAGACTTGAAGATTTTCCTTTTTTTTTCTAATTTTTATTATTTCGCTGAAAGCATTATGGAAAAAAT